>CATIWF010014304.1:0-159689 GCA_949630135.1 Balakata baccata | reverse complement strand
CATAGTTCACCAATTTAGTTGTCTGTTAGACAGTCTAGTTTGTTTTTCTATTCCTGAGACAGTCAATATTATGACATATATGTGCAGGATAATATGAACTAATGGATGATATGCTTGCCCTTAGACCGACTATCTTCTGTAGTGTTCCTCGGCTGTATAATAGAATATATATGCCAGGTGAGTTACTATCAATTGCTGCTGACTTAGCCTATTTTCTTGCAACTATTTTCTTTGCACAGTGATAACTGCACCTTTTTTTTTTTTTTTTTTGCAGTATTACTAATGCTGTAAAGACATCAGGTGCATTAAAGGAGAGGATATTTATGGTGCATACAATGCTAAGAAGCAAGCGATTTTGAATGGTAAAGAAATAGTATTTCATATGGCATATGTTTCTTTATAGCTTGAGCTTTTCCTCTTGTATTATAGAATTTAAGTACCTAGATTGCAAAGTAAAATTTCAAGGTATAAAACAATGCAAAGCTCTTATGAATTGCATTGCAGAATTTATAAATGTAAGGCTTAACTTGCAAAAACTATCACATTATTGGATCATTTGTATTGAAGGTGATTTTTAAAGTTGAGGATGAAACAAGAGAAAAAATCCCTGTTCAAAAAATATTAAATAATTTTGTTTCACTGGAAACAATTAAGCTTACTATGCGAGGGGAAATATTTAGTTGACTGGGCCAAACTTTCAAACTTGTGGCTGTAGATAAGGGTCCACGAACAGGTTTCTCATCTAGCTCTCTGAAAATCCACTGGGTCTGAATCTGTGGACAAGCACAAGCAGACCGTTAGCTTTTGCTGAAATTTAATTAACAAAAATGGTATAGGATTCAAACTCTGTATCACTTAGTCAAAGAAAGCATACCTATCTTGGCCATGCAGTGTCATGAGTAACTTTTAAGTTCTGGAATAAGAGGTGATTGTAAATGTTAAAATTTTTTGGCATTAGAGTTATTGTTGGTAAGTACTACTGGTGCAGGTAAGACTCCATCTCCAATTTGGGGCAGATTGGTATTTAATAAGATAATGGCAAGACTTGGTGGACAAGTTAGCTTTATGGGGTTAGGTGCTTCTCCCTTGTCTCCTGATGTCATGGAGTTATTGAAGATGTAAGTTGGTTGATTTTAGCATATTGTATGCTGCTGGTATGAAGCTTCCTTTTACTTTTCAATTTTGTGTCAAAATCTGTGTTGCTGTGCACCTGCTTTGGTGGCCGTGTAACTGAAGGATATGGAATGACTGAGACCTCTTGTGATATAAGTGCCATGGATGAGGGTGACAGCTTAAGTGGTCATGTTGGCTCTCCTAATCCAGCTTGTGGTGAGTCATGTGGAGTAGAACCAACCAAAAAGGTTGCCTTTGAGAGTTAGCGATGTGTTTTCTTCATGTTTTGGGATGGCATTCATAATTAATATTCCTGTTTCAGAAGTAAAGCTTGTGGATGTTCCAGAAATGAACTACACATCGGAGGATCAGCCCTATCCTCGTGGTGAAATTTGCATAAGGGGTCCCATTATTTTTCAAGGCTATCATAAAGATGAAGCACAAACGTACTTGCCTGACCTTTGGCCTGGTCTTTTGCTAGTAAGTCGGTCATGATTGAGTCTCTTACATAATGATGCCATGCAGGAGAGAAGCAATTGATGAAGATGGGCGGCTTCATACTGGAGACATAGGGTTATGGTTACCTGGAGGCCACCTTAAGATTATTGATAGGTGAAATGATGTTGATTAGTGATTCTCCGGTTTAATATAAAGTGATCACTTCTGTTCATATATATATATATACAGTGATATATATGTATATATCACTGAATCAAATGCGTGGACCTTAGATGCTTATTAAACCATTTTACTTAGGGAGTCTTAGGTGCTTTCATTCCTCCAATGTAGTATACTGAGTTCATGGAAAAAGTTATTGAGGATGTTTCCAGTTGGAGCATGTGCTGCCTCGGCATATTAATGTAAGCACTTCTTTGTTGGTACAGAAAGAAGAACATTTTTAAGTTGGCGCAGGGAGAGTACATGGCTCCTGAAAAAATTGAGAATGTATATGCCAAATGCAAATTTGTTGTCCAGTGTTTTGTGTATGGTAGGTAGATGAGGTTTCAAAATCTCTCTCTCCACCCAATTTATGTACTCTACCTGCTAACTCTTTATTACCTCTATTCATAGGCGATGGACTTTGATGTATTGAAAGCGGGGCTTCTTCTGAAGGCATTAAGGTGGCTCATTTGTCCTTTTAGAGACTTGAATTTTATGGGGACAAGCAAACCATTGACATCTGGACATTCTGCCTAGAGCATCCAAATTTTGCACTTGCTTCATTGTAAAAAAAACTTTCAATTTTTGTGCGTTTTTATTTTTCTGCCATACATGTTTAGTTTTCCTATCTAGGTGAAACAGAAAGATCCAGGTCACTATTTCATTTTTATAGTTTGTATGAGAAGATGATTCTTGGTCTTTAATTGAAAAAAGTTGCAGGTTGACTACAGGTAATGGCATGCTGGCCTGTTGCCCCTTCTCAAAACTTCAGCTAATGCTCGACATGCATAATTGTAACCTTGCATTAATTTTTCATTCGAACTAATGTCTTCATTATCTTGTAGTGTTGTTAATTGCTTGCTTCTATTTTTAGTCGTTTACCTAAAACTATATTGAGAGTCAAAACTTGCATATAACCTTGTTTGCCCAATTATTTACTAGTTTCCATCTTCCAACCAAAAATAAAACCTAAAACAGTTATGAACTCTCTGGTTTGGAATCTGCTTTTTGCTCAAATGAGTCTCTGCGACTCTTATACTTCCTTTTCTGAAATTATTTGAGGGTGAAAAATTTTAATGGTTTTCTTTTCACTTTTTCCAACTCATGATACTTAGGATACCTACAGCTTAGTAATTGTTCTTTGACAATTTGGGAACAGTATGAAAATTTGGTGCAGCTATGCAATGATCCGAGGGCAAGAGCTGCTGTGCTAGCAGACATGGATGCTGTTGGAAGAGAAGCTAAGGTAATGAATTGAATGCAAACGCGGCAACTAATTCTGGTTGTGCCTTCAGATTCTTTCCTTAAACTTTCCACTAATTGACTGAATTTCTTTTAGCTCCGGGGTTTTGAATTTGCAAAAGCTGTGACTGTAGTTGCAGAACCATTTACAAGGGAGAATGGTCTTCTCACTCCAACATTCAAGGCAAGTTCTCATCTCTGAGAAAGAAAACTCTAAAACCAGATCAAAACTGTTGAAAACTGCTAAGTTGACGGTGACTCACTTCATATATATGTTTATTTTCAGATTAAGAGATCTCCAGCAAAGGCATACTATGAGAATGCAATATCGAAACTGTATGCCGATCTTGCTACTTCTGATCCTTCTCCTAAAGGGAAGCTGTGAAACTGCCGAGTAAAGCATAGAATCATACAAATCAGAGCCAAGTATATCATATCAACCTTCACATGACAGTAAATCAAGATCCCACCTTTGACAGTGTAAGGCCCTGGAGCTGTCCTCTGTGTTGAAGCATCAAGCTTTCTGCTTCCAATTTATTTTTCCCCTATCGTTCACTTCGACAGGATTGTAGGAAAATATGATTGTTTTGTATTATTGCACCTTTTGTCGACGAGGCTGACATTAAGGTTTGATTTACAGGTAGGTGGGAGCCAGCCAACTCGTTAGGTACAAGGTTCTGGTCGTTGGTTCAATAGAACTTTCGTGGGATTTGCATATAATTTGATTATTGCTTTATTTAATAAAGAAAAAGAAAAATGAATACTAAGTGGAGATAGGTGGAAAGAGAAAAACAATACGATGATTCCTCCCTCCATTAAAACCCATTGATTGTGCTTTTGGTGGAATAAAGGCACACTGCCAATGGTGGAGCCTTTCTCAGCTCTCACTTCTTGTGGTGTATATTTATTTCTATGCTATACATTTAACACGTCCATTGATTAAAAAGTCAAATTCTGTGAACTGACAATTTATTAAAATCAAATCAACTGTCCACTTCAGCCACCTGAAAGATCTCACATACAGCTTGTTGTAGAAGATCAAAACCTCGATGGGAAATGGAGGTAAACTAGGGATGAAAATGGGATCCGATTCCATTGGTTTCCGTTCTGAACCTGCTCCAAACGGAATGAACGGAGTAAGGTCGGATTTTGGGAAAATTGAAATAATATTTAGCGGAAATGGTGTAGAAAGGGTATATATATATATATACTTATTTATTAATTAATTTTATTTCTTTACTTAATACTAATTTATTATAGTGTTTAAATGAATATTTTTTTAATTTTTATAAATATATTAACATTTAATTCTCATATTGGAGAAAAATCTTAGAATTATAACATAAAACTAAGAATTTAAAACTTTTATTCTCATGTTAAAAAACTGATTCATACATATAAATATAAAATTAATTATAAAGATTAATAAACTTATCCTTGGACCTTGGTTGGATCTCTAAAAAATACGTATTATATATATATAGAGCAGAAATATCTAATTTTGTTTGGAGTGAAAATGAATATTAATATTATTTTTCTGTAAGGATACGAGGTTAAAATCGAAATATAAATTTATAATTAGGGACGGAAAGTGCAAAATTCGATCCTGATATGCTTCGTTTCTACTATTATAGCAAACTAGAGTAGCTTTGAAATTTGATACTATATATAACACAAAATAAATATAATTCATTCAAATGATACGATTAATAAATAAATTACGTGTGGATTGGCTTGTTACATAAGATGATAAAATTATAAATATTTAACATTTAAAATGATATTTTAGTAGTTTTCATAAAATGTAAATTATATATATTTTTATTATTATTTAATAATTATATATTTTTTTATCAAATATAATCTCTAAACCCTAATCTCCTTTTCCCTCAATTTTTTTCTCTTTTTTTCTCTAACCACCATCTTCTTTAAATAAGGATGGATGATTTTTTGCTCTTATTCCTCAAATCATCTCTCTACATTTTTTTTATCAATTTGTTTCTAAAATAAGTGGTTATTCTATATATCTATATTTTTATTTTTCATAATTTCATTGTCTTGTTGCAGTGTTTTTATATGTGGGCAATTTATACAAACAAAATATTTTCGATCTAATAGAGATAATAAATTATAATATGGTCGTCAGTATGTTGAAGAACTGGAATCATATATATTATAGTCACTATAATATTATTAAATTTATAAGCTCTAAACTGATTTATTATACTATTAATCTAGGTGCTGTAAATTTTTTTATTGTTTTATTCTCTATAGTTTTTAGCAGATTTGTATATGTTTCTACTAATGTATTGTTAGTTTGAATCAATTAAATTATTTTCTTTGTAAAAAAACAATTATATATTTTTTTGTAATTATTACATAATATATAGTTTAATTTAAAATATAAAAATAATACAATAAGACTATTTATATAATTTAACATATACTATAGTAATAAATATATTAAATAGATCAATTTATCTACAATATTGTAATAAATAGATTGGATGCAATTGAAAAAAATCAATACGAATGTTAATTAATTAAATTAAGCAAAGTTTTCTTTGTTCCTTTTTTTTTTCAAATTCTTTTTGTTAAAAAAAATATTTATTAGAAAAAAGGTCAGATTGAGGAGTCAAACGCCAAGTTACTTAGCAGCAAAACTTGAGAGACGTAAAAGAGACGGAGGACAGCGAGAGAGAGGGAGAGAAAAGTCGCTCACGATTCTGCGCCATTGTTAGCCTTTTACCTCTCTCGCGCGCGTTTTTTTTTTTCTGTCGAGGCATCTCTAATTTTTATTTTTGCTTTCCTTTTTCTAACCGATTAATCATATTAAGCAACTGGTGCTTTTGTTTAATCAATATCTCATCTGTATTTATCGGTTCTCTAATGCCGGGGCAGACTCTGATTCCGTGATTGATTTCCGATATAGTGCCAATTAGGGTTTTGGTTGGGTTTCATTTTTGAGATAGAGACTGGAGAGATCCATTTATAATGTTATCGAATCATTTGCAAGATGGAATTGAGACCGCTAAGCTGGTTTGGTCTCGGATTCCGCATTACGACGACCGGGAGATAGAGGGGGTTGGTCTCCTGAGCAGTAGCGCTGCCAGCACTGTCGACAGTCTTGATTATGAAGTTATTGAGAATCATGCGTATCGAGAAGAGCAGGTTGGTGTTTTTGCCTTTTTTTTTTTTTTAATTTTTTTTAATTTTTAATTGCTTATACTTCCTGGCTTCTTGTTTTGTATCTCTAGGCACAGAGAGGAAAGCTGTATGTTGGATACTATGTGGTCGTGAAGTGGTTTTTTGCCTTGCTCATTGGCATCGGTAAGCGCTTTCTAAATTATGGGCTTTCGATTCAAGGTTAATGATGAGAAGAACACGTCTGATATTATATGGTCATCATTAGTTATCAGTTGTTTGATTGTGCATTTTACTACTACTATTATTATTATTTTTTTTTTCAGTCACTGTTATATAATACGGTCATCATTAGTATGGATTACTTATTATGTTTAGTTATCTCTGTTGGCTGTGTGGTTTATATGTTCTGTTCATGGTTATAGTTGAAGAGTTAGAAGCAGGTGGTAATTTGATGAAACCTTTTTGTTGTTACATAGTGCATGGACTATGGGTGGTATTAGTTTCTTTAGAAATTTCAGCGTCATGATTGTCTTCATATGCTGTTCCCTTAGAATCATTTGTTCCAGAAAATTGTATGATTTCCTATTTCCTGCTCTGCAAATATAAAGTTTAGACTCTGTGTAAATGGATCTATAATTATGTAAATTTTAATATTGTATGTGCTAGCAAGTTGTTATGGGTAGGGTTGTTCTCTTTCCTGTGATGCTTAATTTAATTGCTTTCATGGGAGAGCTCTTAAAGTCTTAGAGTTCAATTATTATTTGGTAATGTATCTCATATCTTTTTTTACTCTCTTGCAGGTACCGGATTAGCTGCAGTTTTCATAAATCTCTCTGTTGAGAACTTCGCTGGATGGAAATTTTCACTGACTTTTTCAATAATACAAAAATCATATTTTGCTGGCTTTGTATTATATGTATTAATTAACTTGGCTTTAGTCTATTCATCTGTATATATCATCACTCAATTTGCACCTGCAGCAGCAGGATCTGGTATTCCTGAAATTAAGGGTTATCTTAATGGTAAGCCAAATGTTTCGATCAACTTGTCTTATTGTTACATTCAAGGTGTTCTTCCAGTTTTATTCATAGAGGTGCTAATTGTGAATGAATGTGCAGGCCTTGATATTCCTGGTATTCTGCTTTTCAGAACCTTGGTTGGAAAGGTTTTGTGGCACTTCTCATTATGTCGAGATTTTTCTGATAATCTGTACTTTAATCTTATTAACCTCATTTAATTTCCATAGATATTTGGCAGCATTGGTTCTGTGGGAGGTGGTCTGGCTTTAGGCAAAGAAGGTCCTCTTGTTCATACTGGTGCTTGTATTGCTTCATTGCTTGGACAAGTAAAAATTTACTGTTTGGAGTTGTCTGTATTGTAGTATTAATATCATAAGTTTGAGTAACCTTATAGTGTTTATACCTGAAATCTAAGTCTTGCTTTGTTAATTTAGGGTGGATCCACCAAATATCATTTAAGTTCCAGGTGGCTACAAGTTTTCAAGAGTGATCGTGATCGCCGTGATCTTGTGAGTAACTTATGCCATTCAATCAGAGGAAGGTTTAACTTCTTGCATTTGGATTTGTTTTCTTTTTATTAATAATTGTTACTTGCCAAGTTGTTGTACACTACTAGAAGTCATGTATAATTATATTCAGAAAGCAATGTAACTTTGGAGAACAATCTTTCAAATTCTGTGATCATATACATTACAGGTCTTGCTATTGCTTTTTCGTTTTTCTGTAGAGGTGACATACCTCTTTACTGTTCTCATTTTCTGTTTTTTAAATGTTTGGAAAAGGTGACCTGTGGGTGTGCAGCTGGAGTTGCTGCTGCATTTAGAGCTCCTGTAGGTGGTGTATTGTTTGCACTAGAAGAGGTCACTTCATGGTAAGAGACATCTGTTTTGGATTATATAGTGACAATTGCTTGTAACAGGTAAAAAAAAAAAAATGGTATTACATTTTGAGGGCACAACTACAGTTTGTGTGCATTTCTATTGATGCTTACATATGTTACTTTCAGGCTCGGTTTGTGATATATGTTTATGTACTTTGATCAGTCATGGTTCTGACGTTTAGTCTATTTTCTCTGTAAGGTGGAGGAGTCAACTTATGTGGCGTGTCTTTTTTACTTCTGCTGTTGTGGCAGTGGTTGTGCGTACTGCTATGGGATGGTGTAGGAGTGGAAACTGTGGGCATTTTGGCTCAGGTGGCTTTGTGATATGGGATATATCAGAGTTAAGATCTAGACTTTTCTCTGCCTCCTATGTTTATTCTTGCTGTGTGCTTGTACTAGTTGTCTGAGTTATGTATGCTGTCATTTTTTTTCTGGACAGTGGTCAAGAAGACTACTCTTTTTCAGAGTTACTTCCAATGGCAGTCATTGGGGTAATTGGCGGTCTGCTTGGTGGGTGTCCATACCCTAACATTAATCCTTTTTATATACAGTTGCAAACAATTTTTATTGGTTGATCTTTCTTTTTTTTTTTTTTTCTTCATACTTTCAGGAGCCTTATTTAACCAACTCACTCTTTACATAACTCGCTGGCGCCGAAATTATTTACACAAGAAAGGGAACCGAGTGAAGGTAAAATTAGTGGATAATCATGGGGACTATTTTACACACATGTACACATATATTCTCAATATACTTATTTTGGTTTTATTTAAAATTTTATTTTCTGTGCTCCAACCATGGTTGTAATATTGTTGCAGATTATTGAAGCATGCCTTATTTCCGTGATAACCTCGGCTATTTCTTTTGGATTGCCACTACTAAGAAAATGCAGCCCATGTCCTGAATCAGATGCTGATTCTGGTATTGAGTGCCCAAGGCCTCCAGGAATGTATGGGAATTATGTGAATGTAAGCTATTGCCTTTTAACACTTCATTTTCACTTTGTTGGCTCAGTTTTCTCTAATTCTCTGAAATTCTCTTGATAATGACATGCGATTATTATTGTAGTGATCAGCTGTTGATGCAGTACATCCTGCTTTCTTGATAGAGTTTTAGGGAACTCATATTTCATGTTATGAAATGCAGTTTTACTGTAGCACAAATAAGGAATACAACGATCTCGCAACCATTTTCTTTAATACTCAGGTTCAATTTGTATCCTGGATGCCTTTTTCTTGCTTTACATTCTAGATTACCATGTCATTTAGTTTCCCATCTGATTCAATTATATGATTTGTTGCAGGATGATGCCATAAGGAATCTGTTTAGTGCAAAAACAATTCATGAGTTCAGTGCCCAAAGTTTACTGACATTTCTGGTACTCTTTTTGCATCTTAAATTTCACATGAGATGGCTAGTCTTGTCTTATTTGTGATTGTACTAAAATGGAGTGTTTGATTCTCAAGTCCTTTTCAATGGAGTTGGGGACTAAGTTCTGCTGTTCTGTTGCTCTATTCGGAATTTTCAAATCTGGAAATCACATCGACATTCTTTCTCCTTTCCTTGTTACATAGATTCAGGAGCTGATTGCAAGGATTTTTTTCTTAAAAGAAATTCTGCCTACCATATGTTTTTGTTTTACTGTTACTAGTTGATGAGGACATAATGAATAGAAAGTAAGCCTTTATCATGCTGAGATCACTTTCTGTTCAGAGGAAGACTTTTTTTTTTTTTGAGTGTAGCAGCAATCAGAGATCTATGATTAGTATTTACTACTTATAAATATATGTGCACACTGGCAAGTGTGTGTGTGTAATATATATGATCACATATCTTGACTGGATGCTCTATGCCTTAAGGTTTAATATGCGTACAGAGCTTTTCATCTGAAAAGACAATCGTAGTTTTTCCAATTGATGTTTACATGCTAGTAGAGAGCAGGGTGATACTATAGCAAAGTCTCAGTTAAGCTCTAGGTTGATTGGTATCAAAAAAGAAGATTCCTATTGCCAGTTCAAATCCATTTTTGTGTTTATTTTTTAAAATTTTTTATCAGTTGTGCTAATTTATGCTCCCTAGTAGGTCCTGTTTTAGTACAAAAGTTGGCATGGTATCTGTCAGATTGATCGTGTATCGCAAATCCAATTTATTTCATACTATCTATTGTGTGACTCGTTCATTTCAAGCTTTCTGTGCATGTAAATATACTAAAATTCTTGTATCAATTGCAACTGACGGTTTACAGAGTGATCCTTTTGTTGAAGGATCTCCTATTACCCACACGCATAGTGTCTGAAGGATGAGAACCAACGATATAGCAACATGATCATATTTAAATGTCTATATAGTGATAACATTTTATATAGTGATGCTTAACATATCATATCATAATTAAATGACATGCAACTGAATGTATCTTTGTGCCATTGTTTATATTTTGCAGGTAATGTTCTACGCCCTAGCAGTGGTGACATTTGGTACAGCAGTTCCTGCTGGTCAGTTTGTTCCTGGAATAATGATAGGGTCAACATATGGACGCCTTGTCGGCATGCTTGTTGTTAAATTTTACAACAAGGCAAACATTGAGGAGGGAACGTGAGTATCTTAGTTTGATTCTGTGATGTAGGTATCTCATTGTTGTTATTCGACCCTAATTTCCTACAATGGCTGAAATGTTGGTATCTCATGTTTGTTTGTTTATTTACTTTTTCTGTACTCCTGAATACTTTTGGCTATAAGACTTGCATTCTATCATTGAGGAACTATTACTTGTTTGTTTTATTCTTTTTAAAGTTTGTTGTATGCATCCTGGTGGTTTTTAGATATGCTTTGCTGGGTGCTGCTTCTTTCCTTGGGGGTTCGATGCGTATGACAGTCTCTTTATGTGTCATCATGGTTGAGATCACCAACAACTTGAAACTCTTACCTCTGATCATGCTTGTTCTCCTTATATCAAAGGTATGCTTTGAATTTTTTGTATATTTTTTATGGATGCTCTGTCAAATCACAGCCTCTCTCCCCCTCCTTTTTCTGCTGCAGGCTGTTGGTGATGCTTTTAATGAAGGTCTGTATGAAGAGCAAGCCAGGTTGAGAGGCATTCCATTACTTGAATCTAGACCTAAGTACCAGATGAGAACAATGACAGCAAGGGAAGCTTGTGGAAATCAAAAGGTTATTTTCATTCAAATAGTCATGAATTTAAAAAACATGAACATCACAATTGTCTTTTGTATACTGTACATTTAAGTGTAATGACCTGGGCAATTTAAACTTGACATTCCAAGCCAAAGTTTGAACCTCAGGATATCCTGGCAATGTGCTATAAAGACCTGCAACTTTTTTAGGTTCAGTAGGCAGTTAATTGCATATTTATCTTTAGAATCCTGTTATACCAATTGGAAAGCCTAGGACAATAACAAACAGTATAGAAATATAATTTAAAAAAAAAAAGAGGATGGAGAAATAGAGAGAAATTTCAATTTACTTGGAGTGGTGATGTGACTTTCTATTGGCCCTTACTCTATTTCTTGTGGAATTGCATGCTGGGAACACTTCAAAATGTTTGGTTGACATGGATTTTTTAGTAAATTGCACATGCTTGTCATGGCTGTCTTGATTCTTTTCTATTTATTCCCCTTTGTTCTGCTATACCCTATCTTCAACTCACTGGTTGGGTTGATCTTCCATCTTTTCTAGGTTGTCTCCTTTCCACGTGTTGTTAAAGTTGCAGATGTAGTTTCTATTTTACGGAGCAATAAACACAATGGTTTTCCTGTAAGATTTACTTCCATTTTTGTTATCTTTTATGTATATAGAATTTCTAGAAAAATATATGTTAATATTTTACCACATTCAGGTGATTGATCACACAAGAAGTGGGGAAACACTTGTAATCGGACTTGTGATTCGCAGGTTAAATTGTTAATCTGCTTTTTGCTTTTCTTTTATTACAATTGGAGGCCACAGATTATATTAGTTTATTAAGCTAATATTTGTTTTGGTTTACATGGCAGTCATTTGCTTGTGCTTCTTCAGTCTAAGGTGGATTTTCAGCATAGTCCTTTGCCTTGTGATCCAAGAGGCGGATCCAGGTCAATCAGGTGATTGGAGCTCGGTACTAGCTATTGCACAAATTTTTTTTATTATTATTCTTTCTTTTAAGGTTCACTTGCTCAGGATAGTGGGTTCCTCAATCAGGCACAATTTCAGTGAATTTGTGAAGCCTGTTTCTAGTAAAGGAATTTCTATAGAGGATATCCATCTAAGTTCAGATGACATGGAAATGTACATTGATCTTGCCCCAATTTTGAATCCTTCGCCATATGTTGTTCCTGAGGATATGTCTTTAACGAAGGTGGATGCCTTTCCTATTTTTATTAGTTTGTCATGATATATGTCTGATTTGCCCTTCTCACATTTTACAAGATAAATGATGCATTTGCCCAACCTGTAGGTTTACAATCTTTTTCGCCAACTTGGATTAAGGCACATATTTGTTGTCCCTCGTGCTTCACGCGTGATTGGCTTGATTACAAGAAAGGATTTGCTTATTGAGGTGGGCTGATGATATGAACTAGCTTTCTGTGTGTTCTGATTTTAATGAGTTGTGTAATGGTTGACTTTTGAGGTTTTTATATTCCAGGATAATGTGGAATCAGCTAATTTGGAGCTTCAATCAACTAGTGTAAGGTCTATGCTGCTTCACTCATGTTCTGTTAGCTGTTATATCTATGCATGAGTGCAGTTGTTCTTTAGACAATGTGAAAAGTTATTTCCCATGTCCATGAATTGTGCACATAAATTTTGATTGGCATTCTTGGTGGTTGATTTTTTTATCCTTTTTCTGATACTATAGCGACGATTGTAGCCTGATCTATTGTAAAAGTAGATAGTGAGGGTGAGGGCTTTAGCCTGGTCAAATGACACTACAGAGAAAGTTAAGAGAGATTTTGATCGTTTATTATTCTCTCCTGTTCATTCTAAAAATCAAATTGGTTTTGGCATTATAAAATCGAATTATTTACTTACTGGTTGACTAATTGTCCATGCTTCTTTGTGAGTTGAATTTCAGTTCGGGCATGGTGATAATGTACAATATGTACATAGCTGTGATTTCATTGCTGTAGTACTTGCTGAATTTACTGTCACCACTGACAACAGTAATGTTGCATAAATATATTGGAGTGCTGCATTTCTTGGTTTATCTTCAACTTCTTGATTATCGGTTTGATTGTCTTGTTGCAGAACTCAACAGCAAGATAAAAGAATGTTCTCCAGAAATACAGATGTAGAACGCCCACTTCTCAACGGTCTTCTGAGCTAAAGATGATTTGCCTGGTTGAAATCACATTCCAGTTTTTTCCTCTCTGGAACGCATTCCCGGCTGACCTCTAATTGATCGTCTTTGAAGACTAATTCCTCTCTCCTCATCTGATTTTTCCCACGACATCAAACTACTTGCTAGTTCCATCTCCATAGATCATCATTACTTGTCTCTTCCGTGCTGGGAGTCATTGCACGAATCACACCCATTTTTTCTATTAAAGTTGATTGGGATGTGAAGAAAATTCCAATGGACGCTGAGATAGAAATATTTTATAACAGAGGAGAATGATAGTAAGAATGTTGCAACTGCTTTGAGACCAGTAGTGGAGGTGCGTTGTAAAGTCGATTTTTATTGAAATATGCTATACAAATTGATTTTTCAGTTGGATCTAATTTCAATTCGACGACATTATAGTTAATTAAAATTTTTAGTAATGTGGCGATGATAAAGCAGAGGAGCAATCTGAATCGTTGGAAAATTAGTTGAATCATGAACTTGAAAGCAGAAAAAGGGGGCTAAAGAGCTGTTTTCTCTCATGATTATTTTCTTTGATGCGACTCATGCGAGAGAAGCAATAAAAAGCAACCAAAATTATTTTGCTTTTTTAAAAAAAAAAAAATTTCCAATCAGAGGACATGGGTTTGCTGAGGTCAGAAGTTCGTCTTCAATTTAGAACGGTGAAGATTGGACCAATTTAAATTAGAGATTTAAAAAAAAAAAAAAAAAAAAGGCCTTAAGAGATAAGGGAGGCCTCTTTCAATTTCCCAGTTCTCATAAATAGATTTTGCTAACCTTAATAGAAAGAAATGAATCGTAAAATTTTAACATTTATTTTGCATTATTGAATAAATATATGATAAATAATGTCCATAGTAACAGAAAATATATAAATTCCTACAATTTTCCATGAAAATTGAAAACTTTTGATATAGATGTGCCAAGTTTACAATGAGTTCTTGGTATTTATGATATTGATCTTAGCCCACGCACCATCAAGCTACCCTTACAGGCAGTGACCTAGCTAATGACTTGGATTGAGTGGAATTCACAAACAAAATTTGCAAAAAAAAAAAGAATTAGTGAGATGGAAATTGTGCCATTATCCTAATTCTTGGGGAATTATCATCCAAAATAAATAAATTAATAGATTGGATATTTTGAGATTTGAGTTTCCCTTCGTCGATACAACGTCTGATTACTTTCCTACACTCTGTATTTTACTTGTAGTAGAAGATGTTCCTAAACTGAATCCTTTGATGAATTGTCCAAATCAATTAATTTAGTAACTAAACAAAATTATTGGATCTTTACAGATACTAAGAAATGCACGTCCATATATTGTTAATCACTTCATTTTTCTTTTTCTTTTTTTTTTTTAGAAAAGACACATCATTTTTAAACTACTATGTTTATTCACATAATCTTCTTCTTGTCCTTGCAAAAGGGCAATATGGCCTACTATGTTGCCTCAATCCCACTTGGATATGAATTTTTATGGATCAATTTAATCATATTTTACTATATATATGTAAAAAATATATAGCACAATGTAATTAAATTAATCTAATATGAATAAGTTAAAAGTTAATATTAATTATATATCCATCACAATGATTAATTTATATTAAAAAAATTTGCAAAAAATAAATATAATCAAGCTCAACCTCATGATAAATAAGGTTTTATTATTTCTTAACTAGAGGTTTTGAACTTCCAATTCCAAGCATAGAATACTTTCAAAATTTGGAAGAGCCTAATTTACTATCTTAATGAATCTATATACACAAGGTAAATCTAAATTACAAGATAGTTGATACTAAAAAAAAAAAAAAGAAATGTAAAATGTAGAATTAGACTGTCGCATATTGAGGACTTAAAATTAGTCTTATGATAAACTTTCAAGCGTTATGGTAGATTAATTAAAGTTTGAAACTGTAAGAAAATATAATTCAAAAAAGAAAACCGTTCAATGGGTTAGAAAAGTAGAAGGAGATGATGGATAGCATAGCAAGCAATGCAGTAATTATCTGTTAATGGATATTGAAGCGAGTTTTTAGGTTACTAAAAATGGCAAATGATTAAGTGTATGTAAATATAAACCATGTCAAATACTAGGCTGCCCTTTGTCTTCTCCATATGTTCATTTTCTCTCTCTCCATGCCCTGTGCTGTCCTAATTTTAGCTATCAACTTCTCCAATATAAACCCAGTTTCTTTTGCTGGAGACACCTAATTATCTTACCAACTAAGTAAACATGCCGGCCGTCGTAATTTCCCATAACGGCAACCTGCCGGAGTTCCAAGGCAAGGTCACTTTTACAGTCATCGTATGTGGCATTATTGCAGCTTTTGGAGGCTTAATGTTTGGCTATGACATTGGCGTTTCAGGTTAATTAACTTTTTTACATATTTAATTTCATTAATATATATATATATATATTTATATATTGTTAGTTTTTAGAGTTTGAGTTTTTTGGAATATTTTTTAGTTTTTTGTTTTAAAAGAAAGTAATTACAAATTTTATGTTGTTTTTGAAAAATTTCTAAATAAGTGGTAGTTTGAACAATAATTCCAGATTTGTATTAGTTGACCGGCGCGCGCATCATTCCAACTGGCGAGCGACAAGGTGCCCCACTCTGCGTGGCACACGTGCATGAGATTTGTTACTTTATTTGATTTATTTATTAAATTTTGTTAATTTATTTATTATTTTTGTTAATTATTTTTTTAAAAAAATGAAGATATAATTTATAAATTAAAGTTTGATAAATTATATTTAGTAATAGTTAATGAAAATTAAGTAAATAAATTAAATTAATAAATGATAAATTAAAATATTTAGAATTTAATGACACATTATGCAAAATTTAGAAAATAATAACTTTTAAAAATTTTGAGATAAAAAATGTAGAAAAAATTTATAAAATTTATAAAAATTGTCTAATAGCAAGTTTTATTTGCACATGTTTACTCTAAAATTAATCCACATTATTATTATTATTATTATTATTATTATTATTATTATTATTATTATTATTATTATTGCTGTTGCATAGCTATTAATTGTTAATTAATTTTATTAATTAAATTTTGGATAATTTTTTTTACAATTTATAAATTTAAAAAACTGAAATTGATAAAAAAAATCTTAATCCAAATTTATCACCAAAATTAAAAAAAAAATACAAACCTTACGAGAGTTTTTCGTGCGAGAAACTAAAACAAAAAAAATTTGAAAAAGCAAAAAAAACTTGAAAGAGCAAGAAAGAAAGAAAGTAGAAAAAAAAAATTTCTCTCCAAAGAGATTGAACACTCACATATTTATTTTGCGAGTCTAATGAAACTGTCTGAAAAAAATAAAACTGGAAGATTCCTGAAAGATAGAAAAGCAACATGTGCCATTTGGAGCTGACATGCACTAGTTAAACTGGTGCACGCTTCATTCTCTTTCTTAAAACTATCATAAATTTATAAATAATTTGATATTTACCGTAAATATATAAATAAAATTTTTAATTACTCACTTTAAGAAATATCTCGAGTTTTTTCATCAATATATACCTTTATATTGAACCCACTACAAGGGGAGAGCTATTCATATCGTTGCTCATAAAATTAATGTATATGTTAATTTTGACTAAATGGGATTTATTTTTGTGAATGAATAACAGGGGGAGTTACGGCCATGGATGATTTCTTGTTAACATTCTTCTGAACCGTGTACGAGAGGAAGATACGCGCCACTGAGAACAATTACTGTAAATATGATAATCAACATCTGCAATTGTTTACTTCATCCTTGTACCTAGCGGCTCTTGTAGCCAGCTTCTTTGCTTCAAGGACCTGCACAAAATTTGGCCGCAAGCCCACCATGCAAATGGCTTCTGCGTTCTTCATTGGTGGGGTTTTTTTGAGTGCTCTTGGTGTTAATATGGCCATGGTCATCGTCGGCAGAGTTCTTCTCGGATTCGGAGTTGGATTTGCCAATCAAGTAAGACTTAATATAAACTTTTTTCTGTTAGGAGTTGGATTAGAGTTCAAATGGGAAACCTCATACCACCTTTGATTATTAAAATTTACTGATAATTCATCGAATTACTAAATTGAAATGCATGATTATATATATAATGCAGGCGGTGCCGCTATTTCTGTCCGAGTTAGCACCAGTGAAGATCAGAGGAGCACTTAATATAAGCTTCCAACTGTTTGTGACGATAGGAACATTGATAGCAAATGTGGTGAACTACTTCACCGGAAAAATTAAAAATGGGTACAGAATATCGCTAGGATTAGCCGGAGTACCGGCGCTGATGCTGGGGATAGGTTCTCTGATCATCGTCGAAACTCCGACGAGCCTCGTGGAACGCAATCGAATAGAAGAAGGCAAGGCAGTCCTCAAGAAGATCAGAGGCGTTGAAGATGTTGATGCAGAGTTTGAATCCATAGTACAAGCTTGCGAATTGGCTCGCCAAGTCAAGCACCCATATCGCAATCTCCTCAAGAAACGAAGCGTTCCTCCTCTTGTCATTGCCATTTGGCTCCAAATCTTCCAGCAGTTTACGGGCATTAACGCCATCATGTTCTACGCTCCGGTTCTCTTCCAGACAGTTGGTTTCGGCAACGACGCTTCATTGCTGTCCGCGGTGGTGACTGGCAGCGTGAATGTTCTGAGCACCTTAGTGTCGGTGGTGGCGGTGGACAGGGCTGGGAGGAGGGTGTTGCTGATTGAATCGTGCGTGCAAATGCTTATTACTCAGACCATAATTGGTATAATTCTGATGAAGGATTTGAAAATCACGGGCGAACTCCCGTGTGGGGAAGCCTTGGCGGTGGTGATAATGGTGTGCGTGTATGTGGCTGGGTTTGCATGGTCCTGGGGGCCGTTGGGATGGCTGATTCCGAGCGAAACATTTCCTCTGGAGACAAGAACAGCGGGGTATTCTTTCGCAGTGAGCTCAAACATGCTGTGCACGTTTATAATAGCGCAAGCATTCTTGTCGATGCTGTGCACGATGCGAGCGGCGATATTCTTCTTCTTCGCGGCATGGATAGTGGTGATGATGTTGTTTGCGCTGTTTTTCGTTCCCGAGACAAAGGGAGTTGCCATTGACGAAATGGTTGATAGAGTTTGGAAGCGGCATTGGTTCTGGAAGAGCTTTTTCTATTCTGATGGCAAAGAAATGGTTTGATTTGGGAGTAGATTCAGACATCTCCCCCCCCAAAAAAAAAACATAAAAATCTAATTTTAATTACCAAATTTCTGGTTTGAATTAAGAATTAGATTGAAGAAGAAAGTCATTTAAAGGAAAAATATGGATCAAACCACATAAGTAAAGGCATAATTTTACCATTGATAATTGATTCATAAAACAGTAATAAATTGTAAGACTTTTGTGGTTTGGTTTCTTGGATATAGTTAGATGTTTGGATGTTCTTAATCCATTTAGACAGGAATCATTTGTTTTAGTATTTTCAACCCTAAGATTTAATCCATTAGCACCAAACCATTGTAATCTCAATATGTGTTACTGTCATACTATGCAATAATATATGTGTTTGTACTTGGTGTTAAGAGTGTTTTAAAGTTTTTTATAACTTTAAAATATATGTAATTCGAATATGAATACTTCTTTTTTCAAAAGATTTTTACATATATTATACTGTGTTATTGTTTTTTTAAACATATATAGAACGCTTTTAAATTAAGTATTTTGATATATTTTTATTTTAATACAAAGTTGAAAAGTGGTACAATTGAAATTTTGATGATTTCAGCAACGGTGATTAGACCTATGAGTTCTCAAAATTGCTAAATTGATATTTAACTTGGCTGATATTCAATTATTATTAGAGAATTGGAGGTGTTAATTGTGTTATTTAACTTATTCCGCTAAGTTGTGTACGAGAAATTTTTAGAAGATTAAATCTACCATAGTATACTAATTAAATCACATAGTAATTCATATCAATCAATAAAAATAAAATAATTAAATTCATAATTGAATTAGTTCATGGATAATTTGATAAACTGACAATACATAAATATTTCTCCATAAGTCGGTTCACTTATGTGAATCAAGTTCACAAAATCAAATAACTAATTAACAGTACAAAACTAAATAAGAAAAACTAATTAACGTTCATAACAATTTGGAGTTATTAGCTTGGAGAAGAAAAACTAGTTTACCTGCTTCAGACTGATCTTAATTTTATTATTTTAACAATTAAAAAATTAGATGATATTATTTAAGTTTTTTTTAAATCATTTTACCATTATATATATATATATATATGAGAATAAGACGGACAAACAAATTTATTAAAAAGCCAGTCTAATTATATTAGTTAATTGGATTAAATTTATAATTTAATAATTTAATTTATTAGTGAATAATATTAATAATTCATTAATTAGAATTCTAATTCTATTATAATTATGTAACTATATTATATATATAAGATTATTATTATTTAATTAATAATGATGATATATTATTAATTTAATTCATAAATAAAAGCACGAATTTTATTTATGTAAAAAGTTTTCATTAAAAAAATTGAGAATGCTTGTTAACCTTAATTAGAAGGATTTTGCTCCAGAGATAACATTTATTGGAAAATGGTAATTTTTAAAAAAAAAAATTCAAACAAAAAACATTGAGTTGCAGAAAATTACATGAATGGTCAACTATAAAATGAAAATCATGCTTACAAATACAATTTACACAACAATGGATGGATAATTTTTTGTTGGCAAAATAATTAAATTCATATTATTAATAAAAATACATTAATTACTTTTTACCGTTTTATAAGAACGGATGAAACACTTCTTGACATAAATTTTAATGATGATTGAAAATAGAAGGACAAACAAAATGATCGTAAACTATTTACTACTTTTGTTTAATATATAACTCTTAATAATAGATAAATTAGTAATTTGTATAAGGACAAAATATCTGTAAAGTACTTATTACCTCTATTTTGTTCTTAATAATGGACAAATTATTAATCTTTATATGTATTATAATACGAATTTAATATCTAATAATCACGTATAATGCATGTTTATATATATAAGTAGGAATAGGGGCAGAAAAATAACTATAAAGTACTTAATACCTCTATTTTACATATATGACTTTTAATATTTAAAATAAACATATATTCTCATTTCAATATGTAATGCTCACAAATTATAATCTAAAAATTAGCACAGATTACTAGACACAAAAAAAAAAGAGAAGAGTTTAATTCGTGTTTAAAATGAAATCATTATTAAGTTGAATGAGTAATTTGGTTCAAAGGAAAGAGTTAAAGAAATGAATTTAAAAGAAAATAGAAATGAATTACATATAAAAGAAAGATAAATTAAAGTAATATAAAATGATTTATTATTTTATTATATTAAAAAGAAATATTAAAGTATTATGATGTTATATTAAAAAACACACTTAGAATTGCTGTTAAAAATTTTAAAATCAGATTTTAAATTTTTTTTATTTAAGTGGCTGATTTTTTAATTTTATATATATTATTTTTTTAAATCTATTTTTGAAAATAAAATTATTTATTTATTTTTAGCAAAAACGGTTTTTAAAATTAAAAATATAAATTTATTTTTGCAACATGTTTTTTTTTCAAAGGCAATGCAGTTAGCACGTCAGAATCTCTAAAAGAGTTTGGCCAATGTTTAGCATGTGGCGGGCTGGTGTGAAATTATTGGCACAATATTAATAACACAATTTTGCGTTTCCGTCGTGGGGATCAGTACCCTAGCCGACAATATTTTCTCAGACCTCTGTCCCTCCCATTCTTTGAGCATTCACAGATCAAAATCAATCAACTCTTCTCTAACAAAATAATATTTTATTCAACACTGAATACGATTTTGGGGCAAAAACAATTACGCGATTCTACCTCTCTTGGAATGGGTAAATTATCCTTTCTCTGACTATTTTATTTCTTTAACACAGAAGTTTGATGTTAATCTATGGGTAATATTTTCTTTTTTCGTCCTAGGCAACGAAATAGTTGGTGGAAATGCCCAACAGATCAAGAGAGACTAGTAGATTTATTTTGACGCTTTAAAATAGATATGTTCACATACTTATAAATATTCGGAAATTTACTTTACCGTGTGTTTGAACTGTTTGGGTGAATTGTTGAATTGATGGATTAAAAATAGAAATTTAACATGGAATCTAATAAATTGTTGCTCAGTCATGGGTTTGCTAGGAATTTATTGTTAGATTAATTTTTTTGGGATGAATTTGTGGACTAAAGAAACTGAAAAATTGAGACTATGAAGTGGTTATCGGTCTATAAATTTTTAATTTTTGGCATGTTTAATGAATAAAATTATTTTGTTAGTTTAGTATAATTAATTGGCTCTATAGTGATAAATTTTGAGATTTTGAATTATTCTAGAATACTAGGAAAAATATTAATTTGTCTAGGAGTTGTTGGATTGTTGGAGATTAATCGTTAGAATAATTTTGGAATAATTTATGGTTTAATACACCGAAAATTTGGGAATCAAATTGAAAGAAAATTTAGGAAACTGAGACTGTTGAGCTTTACTGTCAGAGTATGAATTTGGAGTATTTGAAGTGTTTTTGGTATAAGATTAGTAGCAAATCATGAAATAAATTGTTTAATTATATTGGGCATGATTTTTATATGAATTTTGGTATGAAAAAATATTGAAATCGGGTCAAGAAAACACCGGAACTAAGAAAATTTAGGGACTGAAATGAAATTTTTGCTAGATAGCACGAGTGTTCTGGACACCATGTCAAGTGTGCTGGCCAAGCCCATCAGGCCCATAGTTCTGTAGCCCAATAGATAGATCCAGCAAGCCCTTAGATTTGCAGCCCACAGGCCAGCAGACCCATAGGCCAGCACTGCAGCCCTAGTGAGACTGAAAAATGAAATTCTCATATTTGTCTTATAAGCACAGTATTGTTGACCTATTATTGTAGAACATGAAATTTATTAAATTATCAGTATGAAAGAATTATGAGATATATATATATATATATTTATGGTAAAAGTTTATATGATATTTGGACAAGAATAGATGAGAATTATTGTAAATGTATATAATCAAATAATATGAGACTAAAGTTATGTTAATAATGATTACATGAATAAGATATCATGAGGAATACTATGAGTTAATCTTTGTGAACATGAAAGCATGAAAAGTTAACATGATAAAGATATGTGCTAATATTTGGAGTACACAAATATAGTCGAACGTTAGAAATACGAAAAATATGTTTGAATAAGAAATAGGTTATAAGATATATATTTATGTTCTAAAATATGTTAAAGGCGTCAAATTTTTAATATGACAAAATGATATGTGAGATTTATTGGATATGTGAATATTACAGAAAATGGGAGGGATACTATATGACATGTATTATGAGTTTAAAATAGATGAATTTCATGATATGACACATGGATGGATGATATGAGCAATAAACATATGGATGGATATGAGTTACATGTTTCATGAATTACAGGGTAAATATATATTACCAGAGAGATCTTCATGTTGGTAACATGGAATTTATCATATGATTATGATACGTGGTTTATGATGTGAAAGTTATATGATCGGCCTACGGTTTATGATATAAAAGTTATATGATTGGCTTGCATAAATTTGGAAAAGGTCTATGACATGAACTTGATAACCAGATTAAGAACTTTAATGTCTATTTTTTTATATGAAAACTAGTTTAGGATATATGACATGTCATTAAGAGATTAGGGTATCATAGACTATTAATTTATTTTTACTATTTGAGGTCTTGGTGGCTTAGGCCTAGAAAAAAGGTGCATCCGACTCTATTGCTAGCATTCTTTAATTTCTATAAGAAATCGGGTCAAGAAAACACCGGAACTAAGAAAATTTAGGGACTGAAATGAAATTTTTGCTAGATAGCACGAGTGTTCTGGACACCATGTCAAGTGTGCTGGCCAAGCCCACCAGGCCAATAGTCCTGTAGCCCAATAGACAGATCCAGCAAGCCCTTAGATCTGCAGCCCACAGGCCAGCAGACCCATAGGCCAGCACTGCAGCCCTAGTGAGACTGAAAAATGAAATTCTCATATTTGTCTTATATGCACAGTATTGTCGACCTATTATTGTAGAACATGAAATTTATTAAATTATCAGTATGAAAGAATTATGAGATATATATATATATATAAATATATTTATATATTTATTTATTTATGGTAAAAGTTTATATGATATTTGGACAAGAATAAATGAGAATTATTGTAAATGTATATAATCAAATTATATGAGACTATAGTTATGTTAATAATGATTACATGAATAAGATATCATGAGGAATACTATGAATTAATCTTTATGAGCATGAAAAGTTAACATGATAAAGATATGTGCTAATATTTGGAGTACACAAATATAGTGGAACGTTAGAAATACGAAAAATATGTATGAATAAGAAATAGGTTATAAGATATATATTTATGTTTGACAATATGTTAAAGGCGCCAAATTTTTAATATGACAAAATGATATGTGAGATTTCTTGGATACGTGAATATTATAGAAAATGGAAGGGATACTATATGACATGTATTATGAGTTTAAAATGGATGAATTTCATGATATGACACATGGATAGATGATATGAGCAATAAGCATATGGATGGACATGAGTTACATATTTCATGAATTACAGATTAAATATATATTACCAGAGAGATCTTCATGTTTGTAACATGGAATTTATCATATGATTATGATTAGTGATTTATGATGTGAAAGTTATATGATCAGCCTGCTGTTTATGATATAAAAGTTATATGATTGGTCTGCATAAATTTGGAAAAGGTCTATGACATGAACTTGATAACCAGACTAAGAACTTTAATGTCTATTTTTCTATACGAAAACTAGTTTAGGATATATGACATGTCATTGAGAGATTATGGTACCATAGACTATTAATTTATTTTTACTATTTGAGGTCTTGGTGACTTAGTCCTAGAAAAAAGGTGCATCCGACTCTATTGCTAGCATTCTTTAATTTTCACAGTCAATGTGGCTTATACCGAGAGAGATGTCCTTAACTACAACCAGAAATGGATAATCAGTGAATAGGAGGCTTAGACCCGAGAGAAGATGCTCCTGCTTCACAACCCACATTCAGATAGTTTGCGTTTAGAGTCTTGGGCCATTAAATGAAATATATGAAAATAGAAACCAGATAGACATTACACAGAATAAGAAAACTGAATACATGTTGGATGAATGGGTTATATAGATATAGATTATAAAATCAAGTACAAGATATTATATATGGCTTCCCTACCAGGTATGCGAACTTCTTGTGATTATAACATGATTGACATGACCATGATGACAAGTGACTAATGTATGTATAAGAATGATTGCAAAGGATATTAAAGTCATGTTATATGTGTAATTACATAAGAATTTTTATAATTATATGTACCACTAAGCTTTTAGTAGCTTAGTGTCTGGACTTTCTGCTCATTGGTTGGAATCATTAGGTAACAAATTTGACAAGAGAAGAAGACAAGCCTGTTAGAGAAGTCGGAGTCTATTCATGCATTTTTTTTTATGCTCATTCATTTGGATTAGATAGACAGTTATTAAGTAAAGCTTTATTTGATCAATTATTTAATTGGATTTTTATTTAAAGATGTAATAAGTGGACGGATTTTAGCTCAAAATTCTAGTAATTAGTTATTTTTAATTATAGATGTGAACTAGTAATAAGTTATATGATATAAATATATGTTATGATATGCATGTTTATTATGATTAAGTTAAATAAAATTTGAAAAGTTATAAATTGAACTAGAAAAAAATAAGGTTTAACCGAACATAATTAAGTAGCAATCTCCTGCATAGTATGATTAAGTCTGCTACGTGAGAGGATGTTACACAATATTAGTTATAACTCTATATTTAAATCAAACATTAATGAGTTAATTAATATTTCAAAACTCTATATTTATCTCAAATATTAATGAGTTAATTAACATTTCAAATAAGACGAAACAAATTAATAAAAAATAATATATATATATATATATAAACTAAATAATGATTAATGACGAGTCTAATATCTAATAATCACGTACAAAACACGTTAATAAAAAAATTATTATATATATATCAATCCCCCATATGTTTCCACTTACCAGTGGAGAAAGTCTGAGGCATTTTCATCATATATTAGACTTCTACTTATACTTTTTCTCCCATTATATCACTAGTACTTAAACATCATTTTATGTTTGATTCAATCCAAAAACCTTTTTCAATTAATTGAATTGATTAAAATTTAACCTTTTAATTAAGATTTATGTTAAGAAGTGTTTTATTCATTTTTATAAATTTTTAAATTTATATTCATTTTTTGAAACAGTAAAAAATAATTCATATATTTCTATTAATTATATGAATTTAATTATTTTGCCAAAAAAAAAAAAATTATCCATCCACTATATATTGTGTAAATCCTGTACTTATATGCATGATTTTCATTTTATAAATCGTCCATTCACGTAATTTTCTGCTATTCAATGTTTTTTTATAGAAAAAAATTTTAAAAAAAATAACGCTTTCTAATAAATGTTAGCTGGTATCTGGAGCAAAATCCATGTAATTAAGGCTGTGCATTCTCAATTTTATAATGTAAATTTTTAATTAATAAAAATAGAATTCATGATTTTATTTATGAATTAAACTAATAATATATCATCATATAAGAAAATTTTATTTTCTAAATAAAAATTAATTATGAAAATTATTTTAATGGCATAACGATTTATTATTGGCCCAGAAATAGAATCATAGTGAAGGAAAATCCACTTTGATCAGGAAGATAAATTTTAAAAATTTTCATTAAGATATGGATAAGGACAATGACTTGGAAAAATAAATAAGGAAATATCAAAAGACAAAATATTCGTAGAATTATGAGTATCAATTATTATTATTTTCCCTTATTTAAAACGAAATTAGCATGAATATCATTCTTCAAATACTAAAACAATGAAAAGAATTTGACTATTTCGAAATCAACTAAAGAATTTGATATTTCGTAGGAATAGGAACTTACAACTCTTGCTATAAGAAGTCAGCAAGAAACCCTAAATTTGCACTTTTCTTTTATTTCTTTGAGTGAAAAGAAAAAAAAAGATGGGATTGGATATTGAGAGCAAGATAAAGGAGGATACCAATTTCCCAGGAAAGATCACTGTTTATGTGATCTTGTGTTGGTTTTTTGCTGCAATCGGTGGCTTACTCTTTGGCTATGATATTGGAATTTCAGGTATTTTTTTCTTTTAACTTTCAGTGCAAATCTCTTACTTTTAATTAACTCAAGAAAATCTCAGTTTTCTTCTGCATAATATAATACTGTTTTGTTATTGTTTTATTTTTCTCCTTTATATATATATATATATATATATATATATATATATATTCTTTCAGTTTTCTCTGTTTAACACGATATGTTGAAATTCTCTTTTAATTTGTAATTTTAATAGTAATAAAACCTCCAAGATCTGAGCGATACATTGTGAAAATCAGATACTTTCTATCGTTTAAGTTTCTGTTTTTGCTTAAAATTATTGACTTTAACATTAATTTTTTACCTATTATATAAACATTTAATAATTGGAGAAATATATTTAAATATAAAGGGAGTAAGTTTTTAGGAACCGTTATGAAAAGCTTTGAAATTGATGTCAAATTATCACATTTTTCCAAAAAATATATATATTCTAAATTAAACAGTAATCATGATTTTCCAAATTCAGAATTGATGTACACATTCTGATGAACTGATCATAAGATATTAACTGAATATTTTTAATAATTTATGAACGATAATTAGCTGGAATTAAAATCTAATATGGTGTGATCAGGTGGAGTGACAGCCATGGATGACTTCTTGATAAAATTCTTTCCTTCAATATATGATAGAAAACTTCATGCTAAGGAAGACAATTACTGCAAATATGACAGTCAACGTCTTCAGCTCTTCACATCTTCACTCTATCTTTCTGCTATCTTTTCAAGCTTCTTAGCCTCGAAGGTCTGCGACAAATTTGGTAGAAAGCCCACTATTTTTGTTGCTTCATTATTTTTCTTGCTTGGAGCTGGCCTTAGCTCCGGAGCACAAAACCTCTTTATGCTCATCGTCGGCAGAATTCTTCTGGGTTTTGGTGTTGGATTTGGCAATGAGGTATTTAAATTTCAATAATTTTATTGGTGCAACTATCTCATGGTTAATTAAAATGTTAATTATTGTTAAAGAAAAATTGTGAAAATTCTGCAGGCTGTTCCTCTGTTCTTATCGGAGATAGCACCGGTTCAGCATCGCGGAGCTGTAAACATTCTATTTCAACTTTTTGTAACAATTGGGATCGTAATAGCAAATATTGTTAACTACGAAACTTCAAATATGCATCCTAATGGATTTAGAGTGTCTCTTGGGATAGTTGGTGGGTTTGCTTTCTTCCTTTTGGTCGGCTCCTTGATCATCCCCGAGACACCGGTTAGCCTAATCGAGCACGGGAAAGCAGCTGCTGGGTTGAAATCACTCAAGAAGATCCGAGGGATCGATGATGTAGATGCTGAATTCAAGCAAATTCAACATGGGTGTGAGCAAGCCAGGGAACTCAATAAGAATCCTTTCAAGAATCTGCTTAAGCGATCCAGCATTCCGCCGCTGACAATAGGCATGTTGATGCAAGTGTTTCAGCAGTTAACCGGAATCAATGCTATTATGTTCTATGCTCCTGTTTTGTTCCAAACTGTGGGATTCAAGAGCAATGCTTCTCTTCTGTCCGCTGTCATCACCGGAATTGTCAATGTCTTGAGCACATTGGTGTCGATTTATTTTGTGGACAAGATTGGAAGGAGGAAACTGCTGCTGCAAGCCTGCGTGCAGATGTTCATAACCCAGGTCGCGATTGGAGTAATCTTGATTACAAGTTTGCCATCGACAGGTTCACTTTCGAAACCATTGGCGATAGTTGTGGTGTTGCTGGTGTGCTTGTTTGTGATGTCCTTCGCATGGTCATGGGGTCCTCTTGGGTGGCTCATACCCAGCGAAACATTCCCTTTAGAGACGAGAACATCTGGGTTCGCCTTCGCAGTTAGCACAAACATGCTTTTCACTTTCATCATTGCACAGGCATTCTTATCAATGATGTGTCATATGCGTGCCGGAATATTCTTCTTCTTCGCGGCTTGGATACTCATCATGGGCATTTTCGTGATAAAACTGTTACCGGAGACCAAGAACGTTCCGCTGGATCTCATGGCCGAACAAGTCTGGAAGAAGCACCCTTTCTGGAGTAAATTCATGGACTAGGTTTCTATAATAACATCAATTATTGCTTAAGTAGTATTAGTAATTAATTAATTATGTTTTATTTCCTATATACACTTGTGGCGGTTGCTTATTTTTATTCCAAATGCAAGTTTTGGTTCTTCTTTCCTTGAGTTTCTAGCTGTATATTTAAAATAGGTTCGGCCAAATACAAGATTACAATAAGAATTCTTATTATATAATCGTAACTAATTAACCCATCTCACAAATCAAACAATAATGATTTGAACAGTACTCTTAAGCAAAATTGATCACAAAAAATCCCAAAAAGGCGAGTGCCAAAGTGGACTTGGAAGGAATAAAAGAGAGAGCAGAATTAGGGGAAGGGCCGGAGACTCGGGCAGCCGGAACTGGGGGAGACGGTGATGCAGAAGGAGGAGGAGAAGCGGAAGGAGCTGGTGGCAATTGTTGATCTAGGCGAGGGACATTAATGTCAACCTTCTGGCCAGCTTGGCAATGGCCGGGAACACCGCAGAAAAAATAATGGTGGCCGCGAGTTTTGATGGTGATGGAATCGTTGCCTGTGGTGTAGGTGGCCAGGGGAGCTGATGCATTGCAGGCCTT
This sequence comes from Balakata baccata, assembly GCA_949630135.1. Lineage (NCBI taxonomy): Eukaryota > Viridiplantae > Streptophyta > Magnoliopsida > Malpighiales > Euphorbiaceae > Balakata > Balakata baccata. Next base: position 130,307 of record CATIWF010014304.1, on the reverse strand, counting down.
GTACAGGGCGTGTGTTACTCGCATTACGTTGTGAAATTGCGAATTGTACTGGAAAACTAATCACACATACAGAGTAAGCCAATAATAATAATAATCCATACTTATATTAATGACCAACTAATTAAGTAAGAGCATAACAAAAAATTAATAAATAAACTATAATTTTCGAAATATTTAATTTGTTTTTAAGAATTTAAAAAAGATTTTTTTAAAATTTTTTTAAAGATAAATGCACAAAATTCTCATAATCAAGTAATGTTAGGACTTGAAGCATTAAGAAAGAAAAGCATGAAGAGTAATATGGAAAAGACACTCTACCAAGAAATCAACATTCATCCAATTGCTTCCAAGAAAAGAGGACTTGTTGCCTGCCGACATTATTATGATTGCAAGTGCATTCAATACAATTCACTTATGCTTGTAACAGTAGTCTGCAGGCGTGGTGCCATTATGCCAAATTCCAATTAATGCTATCATCACCCTCTAAGGCTTGCCCATTCCCCACTATACATTTATATAATTATAATATATATAACATTTTTTTAAAATCACATATATATTTTACAGTTTAAAATTAATTATATTTGAAAATTAGTTATAATTAATTATTTTTTTAAAGATGCATTCTGTAGAATTTAAATTTAAAAAACTCTTACCGTAAATTCAGCCAATTCACTTATGATTGAATACTTAATTTTCTTTGTTTTAGTACAGGAGCAATTAATTTTCTTTATTACACTGGGCTGGAAAGTAAGTTGTGTGACCCAAGCAATATTCATACGTGTCATTCACGTTGTGTTCTTAATTTTCAACTCTAGATAGATCTGATTTGTCAAGGAGACCACCTATGATTGTGAGCCTCATCTCATTACTTCTCAGCAACATTAATTAATGACAAAGTTGGATTTTAACAATTTTCACACCATAAAGAATCTCTATTTTTCAGCTTTTTCAAATATTCATTTTTTTTTTATTGATGGGTGAAGGGAGAAAATAAAAAAAAGAAAAATTATTTTTAAAAATATATCTATCATCAAAGAAGAAAATATCAGCAAACGATGTAGCTAGACAGAAAATCTCTATATAAAAAACTATATATATATATATATAAAAGGCTTAGGTGGGGATTTGTTTGTATATATATAAAAGGGTTGGAAACAGAATACAAAGAAGAAATGAATTAATGTTACCAATAATGTCACCAACATGGAAGGTCTTAGTAGCAGCCCACTTTTTGTAGTCGAGATTACCGATGGAGGTCCAACCACCGGAGTCTCCAACCTTGTATACAGTTGCATCTATTGCCTCAAACAATGCAATTACCATTAACAGAGCTACGGCTTTCTTGACCATAGCCATGGCTGCACACTGATATATGGGTTGGTTTGCTTGTTTGAGATTGGGGTGTGAGAGAAGTGGAGAGGGTTTCTCTTAGTTGAGGCGTTTATAAATCTTTGGACTTTTCCTTTGGGTTCGGTCGTTGGGACATCATTCATTGTTTTTTCTTAATGGAATAAATCTTTTGTCCCCATACTATATAATTACATGTGTAGTTTAATTAATTAATAACCCAATTTTTCAAAATCTACAATATAGTAGTACTTTATTTAGGTGTGTGTAATACTGGTCCAAACCAAATTAATCCAACTCAGTCCGATTCGTAGGTTTGGTTCGATTTATTCTAATAGTTCACACCAAATTATTAGGTTTATGGGTTTGATACCCAACCATGCTTACCTCAACTTCTAGCCATATATAAAAAATAAAATTTATGCTGTAGTATTGGCACAGCCTTAAGTTAACCCCCTCAAATAATAATAATAATAAATAATTCTAAATTTACGATAGGAATTATAAAAATGTGAGTTTTAATTTAATATTGTTTTGATTTAATTGTAAATTTTTATAATTTTATTTTAGATATTGGCAAGATTTAAATTCTACTCTAGCATAATCAATTTTGAAGTGAGAGAATTTAGAATAAACGGTGCTACAAAATAAAGAATTACAAAACAAACATGTCTAACAAACATATGTAATTATAAAGAAAAAGGTGCTTACTTTTTAGCAAACTCAAAATTGAAACTTTTTTTTTACTTGAAATCTCAAAATTTATAATGATAAAATAGATTTATTCGCAGTTGGGTATTGATAAATTAATATATATTTCTTGTTGGCATCTTTTAATTAATTAGGGAATAGGTGAATGTAGGTTTCATCATGAATCCTTGGTGCTTTAGTTTGAGGGCAATTCTTGAAACACTTGAAAGGAAAGAATGTTGGGAATCATGGCGATGATTGGTGGGATGGCAAGACCAAAAGATAGCTAAATTGACGTTTAATGAATTTTGCTCTTCAATTAGAGATTTTTTAAATAAAAAAAATCATTTAACTATTTTTATTATTTCACTAAAATTACTTTTTATCGGTTTTTAATATATGATAGTAGAAATATAATATAATAGCTAAAGTTTATCAGAAATTTAACGCAAATGAAATTAGTAAAATAAAAATATAATTAAATAATTTTTTTAAACAAAAAAATATATATAATTTCACTACAATAAGAGTAAAGATAATTGGTTGCCCATTGTTCTCCTTTTCCTACCATTTTTAATTATTTTTTTTCTTTTTTAAATTGGTTATTGTTATCCTTTTCCTACCATTTTTAATTATTTTTTCTTTTTTAAATTGGTTAGTGGCATAATGACTATGTCCATTATTTATTTTTTCCCTTCCGGCCGGTGAAGCAATTGTTGCTTTGTATATGGGTGAAGAAGAGTCTTGCAACCTACACAATCCCATACACCCTGTTACATCCACAATATGTCTGTCAAACTAATTCCTTTCTCATGTATTATTTCAATTCAACCGAACATTAGCTATGAAATCAGTAGGGAAGGCAGGACTTCTAATTAGCCAAGGGTATAAAAAGACAACAGCCCAAGTTAGGAGGTGACTTTCAATATCCTTTGGAGCTAAATTTTAAAAAAAAATTGAATAAATTTACATATTATTATATATATTTTAAAAAAATAAAAATGAATAATTATCTATTCTCAATGTGACTGTCACCGCATTTAATCTCCTTTTTTATATATTTATTGTATTAAGTATTGAACTTATAATTTTTATCTTTGTCGTGAGTATTTCATACTAGATATATCAATTCAAGTAGTCCCATTTGGCTAGTGATGCGTTATAACGACTGTGTAATTCATAGTTAATCTGCAGCGCAATGAAGGGTAATAAAAAAATAATAATTTGAAAATAAAAAATCAACAAATTAAGTGGATATTGAGAAAAGTAGCCAAAATATTAGACATGAAGCTAAAATGTGCGGAAAAGCCATTTTTGTCTATGTTATCAAATGATCAAGTGTCTCCCTGTTTTTCAACTAACCTAGAAAGTTTTTGCAACTATGAAAATTTGTTTGGGAATCTGAACAAGTTTTGTCAATTCAGTGGATATGATGTCAAGTGTTAGGTTTTGGTGAATAACCTGGTTTTGTCTTAAAACTGACTCCTTGATAAAGAATAAGTCGTCAATAACCTTCCTTCAATTGATTTAAATACATTTAGATGATTGTAATTGTAATCGAATTAATCTATAAATTTATTCATATAGCTAGTTTTCATAAATATATCCATCATTATATAAATTTTTTATGTTTTAATTTTATCAGATCTTAACAGTCAATCACAATTCCTTCATTTATGCTGGAAACGAGAGAAAAAAAAAAAAGCTTAATCTCCACCATTGGTTATCAAATATGAATGGTTGAAATTGAATGTTCAATAATATTTTTTTAAGAAAATAAATAATAATTCAGTATTGATTCTAAAACAATGTTTTTTTTAGTACAAAGTGTCTAAATGGAAACTTTACTACGAGACTTCTGATTAACAAAAACCATTACTATTTGACTAAAGCTTATTGGTTGAGAGTACAAATATTTGATACAAGGGATTAAGGAAAATAGGATGGTAATGTCAAAGAAAGAATCATTGCCGCTAATTGTAATACCAGAGGAACATATAATCTAAATTTCCTTTAAAATCGTAACCTAAACAACATAGTATATGTGGACTGCTGGTATTGTAAATATGACTATATAGTATACATCAATATCTCCGAAATCTACAACTGAGTAACAGGATCAAACCCATTACTATGGCCATTTTTGTTTGAGTTGCGCCCATTAATTTCGAGTCCTTTCTCCTCGCCATCATCCATAAATCTTTTCCAGAACCAATGCTGCTTCCAAACTCTCTCTGTCATTTCTTCTATAGGGATGTTCTTGGTCTCAGGCACGAGGAAGAACACAAAGAACGACATGATAAAGACCCAGCCAGAGAAGAACAAGAAGATGCCATACTTAAAATGGCAGAGCATGGAGAGGAAGGCCTGAGCAATCACAAAAGTGAAGAGCAAATTGACACAAACAGTGACACTCTGACCAGCAGAGCGAGTCTCCAATGGGAAAGTTTCACTTGGGATTAGCCATCCCAAAGGACCCCAAGACCAGGCAAATGCAGAAACAAAAGTGCACACCATTATAACTACAAACACCGCAAATCCTTTACTAAGATCTTCAGAGTGGTCTTTAACCTTGATTCCTAGTACGATTGCTATTATCACTTGAGATGTAAACATCTGAATCCCAGCTTCCAATAACAGCATTCGCCGCCCGACTTTGTCCACTGAGTAGATGGATACAACAGTGGAAACAACATTCACAGCACCTGTAATAACGGAAGAATAAAGAGAAGCATCGCTTCCAAACCCAACTGTGTCAAATAGTACAGGAGCGTAGAACATGATGGCATTGATGCCTGTGAATTGCTGGAAAATCTGCAATGCTACTGCTATTACTAGCTGAGGCCTGTTCCTTCTCTTCATGAGGTTCCTGAAAGGATGTTTCACTTCTTTTGCGATTTGGCTCGCCTCAACAAGCTCCAAGAACTCTGGTTCTATCTTGTCTGTGCCTCTTATCTTTCTTAGAACTGATTTACCTTCATCAAGGCGGCCGCGCTCGATCAGGCTGTTGGGAGTTTCTGACACTAGGAGAGCTCCTACTGTCAAGAGAAATGCAGGAATCCCAGCCAATCCCAATGAAAGTCTCCACCCCCATCCTGCTTTTATTCTGTTTATATCAACACCATTATATTCACAGTTTAGCTCCATGATTTTGGCGTTGTACATTAAGCATACATTCAATTTTCCATTGAGAATTCTTCTGCTTTTAATTATGAACACATAGCCAGACTAACTAATTTATATAAATTTATTGCTTAAATTTTATTCATTTTATAAATAGATTAATTGTTTGTTTCATACATGGCATCATACACAAATTACTTTTTCTTCTTTTTAGAAAGAGTCCGACTGGAGATTTGAACTTAAACATAACAACTCTAGTCACCATACGAGCAAGAAATTTTAAAAAAGAAAATTCATTTTCCGAGTGAAGATTAAACATTAAGGTAAGAGAAGAGAAAGAAATGGACTTACTTGGCAGTGCCGTAGTTGACAAGATTAGCAAAAAGAATTCCGATGGTGACGTTAAGTTGGAAGAGGATGTTTAGAGCTCCACGTATTCTGGTGGGCGCTATCTCAGATAGAAACAGAGGCACAGCCTGTTACACATTCATATTGTAAACTAAATATTAAAAATATTAATCTAATCAACATTAATAAATTATAGTTTAACACAGATTTTCAACAATCTTCACCAGCTAAAACAGTCATAGTCTTAATAAACTGTAACATATATAGTCTACCCATGTCCTATTCCAATTATATTTTTTTAATTCAGAACAGAAAAAATATTCCCACTTATTGAATTACAAATTGAAGGATGCTAAATTACATCAGCTACTTGGAAGTCTTGAATTTAAGGTCCAAGATATGACAAAAGGATAATATATATATATATATATATATATATATATAAAATTCCAACACGTCCACCGCACAAGGTTGACTGGAACCAAACACAATAATAGAACTATGTACAAAAAAAAAATAATAATAATAAAACAAAAGACTTTCAAAGGAACAACTATTCCTATTAGAGAAAATGCAAATATCACTTTTCTTTTTTATGAAAAGAAAATATTATATCAATAGTATTAAATTAAATTTTATGAATATTATAATCGGATAAACAGATATTATAAATAGGATAGACAGATTTCACTTTTTTCTGGGCGAATCCAAAATAAAACATATTTTTTCGTATGTCATATAGTGTTTTCTTAAATGAAGCCCGAAAAGGAAAAAAAAAAAAAGAAAGAAAGGGTCTCTGTCACGTGTCAAAAATGTCAAAAAGTAGAATTATTCAAAGCTAGAAAGGCAAGGCATATGCATAATGAACTCCTTTATCCATCCAAAAAACCCACCACCTCATGTCATCAACCAATTAAATTAATTGTAAAGGATCCCAAAATGATGTGGGTCAGGCTAATGCTGGAACTAAAAGCAGACAACCCAACAATATATGGGCAGCAAATAATAATATGTTGTGCTTTGGCTTGCTCGGAAACTGCCTAGATATGAATTATATAATTGCTTAATTTTTTTGAGTGAAGTAATGATATAATTTAATTTGCATAAAAAAGAAACCTGATTAGCAAAGCCAACACCGCAGCCGAGTAAAATCCTGCCAATGATGAGCATGGCGAGATCTTGAGCAGCAGCATTAAGCACCACACCAACAATGAAGAAAAGACCAGCAATCAACATGGTTGGCCTCCTGCCTAGCCTTCTGGTTGTGTAGGAAGCAAAGAATGTTGCAACTAATCCCGCCAAGTACAGCGATGATGTGAACAACTGCAAGCCTTGATTGTCATATTTGCAATAGTTGCTGTTGATATTTGGATCCTGTGTCTTCCTGTACACCACTGGGAAGAATTTTTCCAGAAAATCCGGCATAGATGTAACTCCCCCTGCATAATTATCATATAATATCAACCCATTTCCTCAACTACACTTCATCACTTTTTCAAATAATTAATTCATTCAATTTAAGACTTTTATATAATTTTATAATTTTCCAGAATTGTACAGAATAAATTTGGATTAATTTTATCTATGCTAATTAAAACTTTATTCCTAATGCACTAAAATTATAAAATTCTTTTTATCCAAAACAAATTCATTCAATTATGTATTTATTTAAATAAAATCACTTCTCAATGACGTAACAATTGATATATTACCAAAAATCTAAACTAATGAGTTGCTGAAGATCTAATATGGAAAGTAATTTTTTTTGGATAAAAAAATTTTATAATTTTATGTAATAACAACAAATTCCGTATCCGAATAAATGAAATTAACCCACCAAATTTTCACAAGATAGACTCGTTGGACGGACGAAAAGGCTCATCATCATGGAAAAGTCCATTGCTAGAACTTCTCGCTGATGTTCCATTTTAAACCTTTTATTCACAAAAATGCTATTATCTTGTCGGACATCTGTGTTCCACCGGCGACGGAGTCCTTAGTAAAACCATTTTTGTCAGTGAATTTCCAAAAACACCCTTTTTGAGCCACTAATTCCAGGATTGTAAGGTAATTTTACAGGCAACTGTGGTGTTGTCGGATGGTTGGAACTCCACTTTTTGCGGCAAAACAAGCTACCTTTTCCATGAACCTTTTTATCTTTTTCACTTAAAGCTTAACCAATATTTATCCTTTCATTTTTAGCCCCAAAAAAAAAAAAAAAAGGAAATTTTTCCACATTTTCTTCTTCATTAATAGTTAAAAATATGAACATCAGCTTATAATTCGGATTCCCGACAGAATCAATTTCAAAGAACTCAAAGATAAAAACTTCATTTAAGGAGAAAAAGGGAAATTACCTGAAACTCCAACATCATAACCAAACATAAGCCCACCCGTGGCCGCCATTATGCAGGAAATAATAACGATCGGCGTTATCTTTGCCTCAAACTCCACTCCTCCGGCCGACGCGGCCGAAAAACCTCCACCGGCCATGATTTTCAATCAAAACCTAAATACCCACAAACAGAAAAACTCTCTCTGTCTCTCTCCAAATATATAAATAAATTCACCTGCTGAAAATTTTCTGCGTAGCTAGTACAAGTTCATTAGCAGATGAAGGGTGCAACGAACGAGGAACTAGCTAGCTATGTTTATATAGACAGCGAGAAGAGCTAGAATGACACTGTAAAACTTACGAAATGGATGATGTTTTAGTGGGAGCCACCACAAGATCGATCCACGTGGCGATCCTGATTTTGCTACTGTTACGAGTTCAAGTAATTTTTTTTTCCTTCTGTGGGTGGCCAGAGATAGCGAGTCAACCAACGGCTTCTTATTGAATTTGCAGCTCATGTTCTTATATTTAAAGCCATAGATTTTGATTTTCCAATTTCATAATTAGGTTATTTTGTGTGTGAAAAGAAAGCATATTAAGTTGATTTTAATTAAGTTGTAGAAAAGTATATAATTGTGCCACGTAGACGGTGAGAACATGCTATCTAATTTAGGATTAACAACTTAATTCGGCCTAATTAGTAGTAATAATCAAGATTTATAATTAGCTGAACCATCAATTGAAGAAACGTGAGAATAGGTGTTTGATGTGATTTTTATGTTGTCTAATTTAAAATAAAAGAAAAAACTGATCATTCTAATTAATTTAATTGATATTTTTATTTATATGAATTGCTAGATATTTTAAATTAGAGTATTATTAATATCATTTATCAATATTATCATCGGTTATATGGTTATTTTTTGGATGAACAAAAAAAATAAAAGAAAAACTTGCACACTACCAGACCAGCTGAGAATATTGACATAGAATCTTTATATCTAAAACTTTGAAAGGAATTTGTGACAATTTTGTATACTACTTTTAGAATTCATGTATTGTGTTAGAAATGTTATAGATTTAAATATACATCTAAAAAAACAAACATTAGCCCAACAGAAAATATATTTGTTAGATCTACTTAATTTAAATTCATTTAAAAATTATTAAAATTTAGAAAAAATTCAAACATGTCGACAGCATTTAATTTTATTTAAAACTTTCATTGTCATTTTTATTTCTATTTGTTAATTTAGAATGAATACGATTCACGATCTACCTCAAACTCAAATGATTCGAAACGACTTGAATTTAATTCGACCTATTTGCCTAATCTAATACACAATATATATAATAAGAATAGCAAATGACTTAACAACTTGACAAAGTTTTATGACAATGGATAGTGGGTAATCCTATAGCTAATCCAATAAAGGTTTAATTTCACTAAACTTTATTTTTATTGTAATAAAATTATAAAATTTTTATTTGTCCAGAAAAATTAGTGAACTATATTTTCATTTTACAAAAATCACTTAATACTAGCTTTTGGTAACATATCACCTGACACGTCAGATTTCAGATAACATATCAGCTGTCACGTTAATTTTTTTATTTTCCATATCAAAAAATTGATTGAAAATAATTTTAGTAAAATATTAATATAGTTGTAATTAGAGCAAAGTTGAGTTAGCATAATAAAATTAGGTCAATCTCCATATGTAATCTACTGAACTAGCTAGTTGCGTGATACCATTCATATATTGCTTTAGCATCTGCACTTTGTACAATATTGCCATGTATGTGGAAAGAATCAAATAGTAAACGCCGCCGTTCCTTTTTGAGTCCTATGTTTAGATTTAGCGTAACCCTACTTATTAATTGGTACAATGCCCACTTAAGATCATTAACCACTCCTATTTAATTTCCTTAACTACTTCAATGTTTATTATCTTTTGATTCTTCCTAATTATTTATGGATGTTTTAACTTAAATTCATCAAAGGGCTAATAATTTGAGGGAGAAATTTTTGAGTATAAGGGAAAGAATCAAAGCATAAATCACTTTATGCAGTCCCATGTTCAAAGAAGGTATCCATTACTCTTTAGGGTATATAAGCAATCATTCAAATAATGACCTTTTTCTTCTTTTTCACTTTTTTTTATTACTATTATTTTTCAATTTTTGCTAATCATTGTGAAAGGAAAGTTTTAATCATGCAATTAATGGAGAAGTATACCTTCATGTCGCACAGTAATTTGATAATAATGAAATTACATATGGGATTCTTTCGTTAATAATAATAAATAAATAGATAATTTGGAAATTGACCGTTCTATTTTTAACTTGTGCATGTGAAGCATCACATAGATATTGTGATTATGCAAATTAAAGGTCTAGATTGGACGAGTCTGAGGTAGAAAAGTACAATTATACAGTACAATTAAACAGAAACAATGTGACAAGAAGCATGGGAGAAGGAATGGCATAACCTTTGGGTAGAAAGTGGTTCAGCTCTTGTTGTGTATTTTCTTCAGACTCGACGGAAAGAGGTGCCTTGGCAGTTACGGAACATTTGGGATCGCTGCGTACACATTATGGGCAACATGCAAGTGGCTGTCTCGCGTATTTATGGGGAAGGAAATTCAATAGCCGACAACCTAGCTAAATATTGTGTGTGGACCGATCAAAATCGCTAGTGGCATACAAGTCCAAATTTTTGTATACATTTTTAGTTTACAGTGATTTTTGTAGTAGGGAGTGCTTTCGGTTTGTTGATTAGCTGTCTTAAGTCTGTATTATTTGACAATTTTGTTTCCTACTAATAATATTTGTATTCAAGTAGATGATAAAAACGCTAAAGTGATGTCAATCTATTTGGAGGTTATAAATATATTTATGATTTTTTTGCTTCAACTTTTAATAAAAAAAAATCTAAATTTCAAAAGATCCTCAGGTGGGTTAGGAGGGAATAAAATTATTTGTTAATATTATGTTATTAGTTGCTAATTTGGCCTTAACTACTTTGGAAAATTCCTTCAAAATAATCACTTGTCAAATATCAAAATGATCACATCAATCAAGTAGGAGGAAGAGAAAGCAATCGGAAGGCACCAATTTTGACCAGTTTATGAATTATGAATGTCTAAAACAATGGAAGCAACATTAATAATTAATTGAACGTGTGAAGGGTCTCATTAAATTAAAGTTTTTCTTTGTTTTTTTTTCTTTTTTGGATAAGAAGAAAATTATAAGCGGAGAAAGAAAAACGTGGTTCAAAAAGCTTCTTTGTAATGGCTTTGGCATTCACTGGAAAATGGAAAGTCAGAAAGATGAAAGATTTATTCCACAGATATCTAATTGGCAGTACAGAGTCTTAAAATGATAAGGATTAAGGGATTTTAAATCTTTTTTTTCTTTCCCCTTTTCTGACCCTTGGGATTTTAAATCTTTAATTTAATATAAATTTAGTGCACATTTTTGTTGCCAAGGTACCATTTCCAAGGAAAATAATTTCCACTAAATAGAATTATCCTTTTCTTTAGATAAAAATTGGACTAAATTGCAAAAAAAAAAAAATCTAAATTTTTAGATTATATCACAAAAATAATATGTTTTTTTATTTTTTAATTAAATTAATAAGTTTTTTATATTTTATCAATTTAAATATTTTATACTATTTGTTAGAAAAAATTATTGATATGTTGGAATTTTCGAACAAATAAGCTACATAATCAATATCATTACTATTGAAATATTAATATTATTTTATCTGTGAGCAAATAAAATATTTATAAAGCATTGATAAGTTAATTATTTAGTCAATAAAAAAAATATTCCAGTTAGAAAGTTGAAATGAATCAGTAATTTTTTTTATCAAATTGAATAAATTATTTAAATTGATAAAATATTAAAAATTTGTTCATTCAATTGAAAAAATTGAAATTACATATTTATTTATAATGAAACGTGAAAGTCCGTTTTTTTTATAATTTAGTCTAAAAATTGCTGCTTCTATTTCTATATAACTAATATTTTAAAAAAAAATTCAAAATTTTATTTATCTATCATTTTTATATAATTAATAAATTTATTTTCTAATTTTTCACTAAAATATATTTATCAATCTAAAATTATTAATATATGGAGAATTTAAAGTCAAAATTAATAGTAATTTAGTTTTAATTATTATTTTTTAATATAAAACTAATTAATAATTTTTTAATCTAATAAAATTTCTTAGAAGCGTCAGTTATATGAAACGGATAGAGTACCAAACTTTTTACTGTTAAAGACATTAATGTTTCGTTTTGAAATTTGAGGTTCATTGATTAGGAGCCTTAAGTTTTAGTATGATGTTGATTCATGTACTTCCAACTTAATGGGAATAGGTATTTGGGTTTTGATTTGATTGAGAAATAAGTGTTGCGTCCACTTCTGAAGAATTAAATTCAATTTTTATGAAAAAAAAAAAATTTAATTAAATTCAATTTCTATGATTATGTTTATTTGGCATTTTCCCTTTTTTTTCCTTATAAATATGATTTTTACTATTTTAGTACTGATGTCTGGAAATATTGTATTTTGTTCTCTTTTATCATTTTCTCCCATGGACGAAGAGAAGGGGACTGGCATGGTCCAGGCCCTCCAATATATAAAAAAAAATTATTTTAGTCTTTCAAATCCACAATTAGGATTTAGATTTATAATTTAAATTATTTATTGTTTCTTTATATGGCTTTCAGTTAGCCCCAACTTTTTTTTTTTTTTTTTTTGATTAAACTAGTATAAAATATTTATATTTTTAATGTAAGTTAAATAAAATAAGTGAATAAATAGATATAATATAAATATTTTATGTTAATGGAGACAAAAAATATTAGAACAAGTAATATTTTTCTTATAATAATTTAGTTTCTTTTGCTCAAGTGACTACTCATAGAAAGTTAATATTTACCTCGTATATTAATAGTCTAAAAATTAAAAATTTATATTTAGAGTGAAATTAATACAGAAATAATAAAAAAAATATTCATATAACTTTAAAATATTAAATTAAACAATAATATAAAAATAAAAATTATTTACTTATAAATCTAGTGCGAAAAATATATATAGAATCTTTGATTCATACTTGGACATTTCTAATAGTTGGAGAGCTTTTAAATTATAAATTTATTATTTTTTATTAGAAAAAATTTAATATATCTTTCAACAACCATTAATAAACAATTTTTTACTCCTGGCTTCGTTCCTGTTTTCTTGTCTCGTGAATTTGACTTTGGGGGCTGTTATTTGTCCATATGCTGACATTTCTTTATCTCTTTTTTGCTTTTATTTTTTTATATATAATAATTTTCAGAACGATATAAATCTGGGCCTCTAAAATTTTTCTTTTTCTTTTTTATTTTTCGTATTATTGTGTTTCATTAATTTGTTAGGTTTTTATTTTTTATTATTTCAATAAATTAAGATTTGATATTATTGATCTCAAATTTGCTCGGTGTTAACTCAAATCTTCATGTCTATAATTCTATATGTTCTTCTCATTTTTGTCTATGTACTTTTTATCTCTATATTATTAGCTCTTAATTCATATTTTGATAAAATAAGAAATATGCATTAATTTTTTTTATATAAGATCAATTAAAGATTGAATTGATAAGTATTATCACTTGTAATAAATATGAAAGACATCAAATTCTAGTTTTTCACTATCATTTATTAATATTAGTGGGAATTTAATATATTTATTTTATGGAGTATACAAGAAGATGACTATCTCTATTATATAGCTTACAGTTTATTACTTTATTAAATTTCTTAATAAATTTAAAAAAAAATAACATGAAATATAGTTTTTAGCTGAGAGATTTTTTATCGCCTCACGTAGAAAATGTAATTTCCGTAGGGAAAATGATTTGATTTTATTACAGCCAACAGATTAAGAGAATGTCCAATTAAAAGTTATTATTCACTATTTTCATTGAAGAAATTCAAGAAAATTTTAAGGTAATTTCAATTTTATTTCTTATTTAAGAATAATTTCTAAGAAAGTAAGCTGCAAATGTATGTTCAAGACTCTGTATTGCTTTGGGCTAAGGTTAGACAAATTCGGTTTAGCCCATGATTAAACCAAGAAAGGAATTTTTTTTTTCTTTCTTTTTTTTTTTTTTTTTGAACAAGAAAGTTGAAACTAAAACAATGTAAACAAATTTGTTGCATCTATAAATTTCGTTAATTTACCAGAACTAAATTTTTTCCATATCGGTTTATTATTAATTCAATTTATAAAAAATATATCAAATTAATTTAAATAAAAAACTAAATTTTAGTGATAATTAAAATGAATTTGTAATGCAGAATAATAAGTAAATTTTACTAACGGTATTTCATTTATATAAATTATAACAATTTAAATTATTTTAAATTATTTTAGTTATAAAATAAAAATAAAAATAATTTTATATTTTAAATAATTTTTGAAATACTTAAGTTGGATATATAAAAGTGGTGAGTATCAGGTAGAGTTGATTCACCTAATAAGCAACTGCACCTGCTTTTTAAATCACCAATCAAAAGTCACAAAACTGACCCCACCCAAAATGACTTTAATACATCATCAGCACTTGGCATTATGACACCTGTTCCTTATAGCTATTATTATTTATTTTATATTCACGCAAAGAATTGTAAACAGTAAGTTATAAAATTTTAATTATACTTTTAAATATATTTTATTATTGTAATATACATCAATTTTAATTTATGAAATTCAATTAATTTTTAATATATTACATTTAAAATTAATAATTAAAATATTAATTTTTTTATTGTTAAATAAATTGAAGAAAGAATAACATCAATCCAAGACCTAATTTTTAGGTAATATATATATTTATTTAAACTTGATACCGGATTTATATAATGAACTTCAATTTTGTATTAATTATATTCATATTTATATTAATAATTATATTTATATTATTAAGTATAATTAATATTATTAACTTATAGTATATATAATTAAATTTGATACCCTGTTTTTCTGCTATTAATTTTTCTAATTAATTAACTTTAGCTTTATAATAATTATATTATTAAATATAATTAATTATATTAACTTAATTTTACATATTATATTATGAAATTAAATTCATCAAATTAATGTTAAATAATACATGTGGGATTCATAAAAATATTTTAATCATTTGAAATTGTCTCTCTCCTATTTCTAATATTGAAAACTTGCAAAGTTAAAAATAGTCTTTCTACTCATGTAATTGGTATTTCAAGTGCGAAGTATAATTTTGCAATTCCACTTGTAAGCCGATAATCATGCTCTAATAATATATTGAATTTTGGGATGACAATATGTCAGGATTTTCGGATACTCGAGCTCATTAAGATCTATTTAAATTTTAATAGGTTATTTTGAGAGAAAATTTCACCAAACCACTAATTTTTAATTTTTTTTATTTGAAAAATATTTACTAATTTTATTTTTCATTCTTACTAAATACATTTTCAATTTTATCAAAACTTTATCAAAATACCAACAAGGTTTTCAAAACTAAACTTAGCCCTGATATAGTTTCTTCGGAATTTCTCTCCCTTGTAACCGAATATCTAGCTACCCTCTTGTTGTTGTCCTCAAAGGAGATATCCTCCAATGACCGTTGTCACGGATCCCATATCGGTTGGCCCCGGGGTTGGCCCTGGGCTTATAAGCGGGAGCGCTGCACACCCCTGCAAACGCTTTTGGGGGAGAAGGTAATAGCCCCGTGACAAGTGGTATCAGAGCCTTCCCTGGGCCAACCGGACACGTGTACACTGCACACCCAATGCGGAGAGAGTAATGGTCGCGTGGGTCACCCGTGACGAGGGCGTCACGGATTGGCTATGGGAGCTGTCACGGATCCCACATCGGTTGGCCCCGGGGTTGGCCCTGAGCTTATAAGCGGGTGCGCTGCACACCCCTGCAAGCGCGCTTTTGGGGGAGAGGGTAATGGCCCCGTGACACCGTCCTTTGGTCTATTGAAGCAAAAAAGTGCAGCAAAACCTTAGCATGTTAGTGAATGCCAGAACCATTAAAGCATGCTTAATATTCGACACTTGTTCATCCGAAGTGTTTGATTGAACCATATATATAGCAGAACTGAAACTGCACCTCACAGGGATTGATGCACAAAGAACGGGAAAACCCTTATGGGTTGTATCCGAAGACATGGAAATAACCCAATAAAAATTCTCTATCTTTGCATTGGATCGAACTCTTCTTTGGTGCCAAGGTAATGGCTATGAATAGTCATTGACTCCCAGAAAAGGATAGAAGAATGAAATTTATTATCAAACATACATATCTACTTCTATACATGGTGGGGGGAAAAGAAACGTTTATATTTAACTACAAAGTTTATTTTGTATACTGTTGGAGGTTTTGTTTTTTTTATTAATAGGAGTTTTGAGTATCACTTTATATGGTTCAATGAACCTAAGTGTTTATTATATTATATTATATTATATTATTCTATTATATTGTATTTTATTTTATTATTATATTTATTATATATTATATTTTTTTGTTTTATATATATATTTGAAAAGAGAAATTTTTCAGATCCATTTCTTTCATGTATAGAATCTAATTTTGAAAGTGGTGTCAAGATATTCATAAAATATTTCTAAAATATTTTTAAAAAATTTTTAAGGAATTTTCAAAATAGTACTAAAGTATATCTAATATATTTCTAAAATATACCCAAATTTTGAAAAAAATTTGAGAATAATTTGGATATACATCGAAAATATCTTGAAAATTTTTTATAAATACTTTGAATATATTTGGAAATACCTTAGTAATTCCTAAGACATACCCAAACTTTGAAAAAAACTTTGGAAATATTTTAGATATATCTTGAAAATACTTAAGTATTCTTAAGATATATCAAAACTTTGAAAAAAACTTTAAGAATTCTTTGGGTATATATGAGAATTTTGGTATATCTTGAGCATTTTTTATAATATTTCGATTATATCTTAGGAATACATTAAGAATTTTTTTGAAAATTCCTAAGAAATACTACAGATATACATTGGAAATGTTATACTTTAGGAATTATTTGGATATATTTTGAAAATATTTAGAAGATTTTCCAAAAAAGAAGAAAAGAAAAGGAAGAAGAAAACTTTTTTTCTGTACTAGGCGTTAGAGCTTTTAATTCTTGAAACCAACATTTTCCAATATAATACCAAGTCTATCACGCAAGCTATCAATCATAACAACACACCCAATCAAAAATAAAATTTCAACAAATCAATATATGAATTCAAAAATAATCCAATAGTATACTCAGGGATGATAACTCAAGGAATGAATGCCGGAATACCGGTCGCTTGTACTGGTAAGTGATTTGAACGTCCATGGCAGTGCTGGAGATCGACGGTGAAGTTCTTCTTAATACAAATTCATATACTAATTTAATAGTATTAATCGATTTTAGAATAAATACATATATTAATATTATAATTTTAAAAGGATTCAAAACGGATTCAGATATGGGTAGAGTACTTTCTGCCAATATTCTACCCAGGCCATCACTAATTGAATTCATAATTTTTTTATCATAATTATTATATAATAAAAATAAATATTTTTTTATTGGGAAAGTGATAGTATTGTCTTATCAATGAATTATCCATATATTTGTTAAAAAAATTATAATAGGATACACAATTAATTTATTATTATTTAAATAATAAAAAGGACGAAATTTGATTCATTGAGCCAAATTGTCGAATTATTGTAAACCAACGGCAAATTAAATCGAAGACGGGCTTCGGCTTTTTTGAAAGATAATTTTACATAAATTACTAAATTTTAATTTTTTTTTCAAAATTATCGGTATTTTTTTTGTTTTTATAAATATACTTTTTTTTTAATTTTACATTTTTTTCTTCTCGTTTCTAAGCGTTGAATTTGTAGAAATTTTACTCTGGTGCCTGAATTTACTTCGATGATCAATTCCACATAGTCGCCGATCCTTTACGCCACCTTCAGAATTCTGTTCAGTCATTAACCAATCCGATTGGATCCATTCTCGATTTAAATTACTCATCGCATCCACCGGATTTCAGGTTTAGACGAAATCTGATGATGAAATTCTGTCTGCGAATGAAGGTATAATAATTACCTTCAATCACAGCACAGATACGCAGAACAAAACTCGATAGGTTTCTTCAGCATTTCAAACAATGCAGAGACTCTGTAAACATTATCACATTTTCCAATCAACGATCGAAATTAAGAGAGAACTATTTAATAAATGATCTTGTTGGAAAAATTATAATTATGAGCTATTTTTAAATGATGATTCGAGTGGGTCTCACAACTCGAGTTTTGGGAGAAAAATCTAGAAATACAATAATGGAGGCTAACAAGGTAATGGCCATATCTAATTGTTGAAATCCATTCCAAAGCTTTTGTAGAAAAGATTCCTATTTTTTGTGCGTAAGAATAAAGAGTTGATGATCAGGTGGGCAGCTGATCCTTATGTATGTTGGTTTGATTTTTATGGATATACATCAACACACTCCCTTCTATTATAGTTCTATCCAAATTTATTTACACTATTTTTCAATTTCCGTTTGAATGGAGTGATTTTAAAATTTATGGATTCTAAAAAATTCAATCATTTTATTTTACTATAAAATTTATAAATTGATAATGCAATTACATTTGTACTTCTATTTTTTTAATAACCACAGTTCATGGATTTAACAATTAATTTTCAATTTTACCCTTTATTAAATATTGATAATTTATTATTAATTAAACATATAAAATCAACTCTACTATATACTTAAAAATTTTAAAAATAAAATCGGTTATTTTAGGAATTAAAAAATAAAAAAAAAATTGTTATATGTTATAATGTTTAATTACATTGATAAAAAATATTTTTTATTAATAATATAATGCATATTAACAATATATTATGCAGATAATAATAATAATAATAATAATAAAGCAATTAGTTGAAATTAAAAGAAAATATATTTTTACATTTTTAGGATTAAGATTAGCTTTGGAATATTATTAATTTATTATAAATAATCTTGAAATAACAAAATTTAGCAACAATCTCTCGTTGATTAAAACTATAGATTTTGAAAAAATTCTTAAGAAAATGAAAGATTTCGGTGGTTGAGAAATTTTTCAAACTCTATGAATTTTGATATTTTTTTAAATATTTAAACGATAGATTTGGCATAAATCCATAAATTGTTCAAAATTTCCGATTTGAAATTTCTATATCCAAATATAGTCCTAAGGTATTTCAAAAGAAAACTCAAAATAAATTATCAAGGTATTCCTAAGGCATATTCGAAGTGTTTCCGATGAATTTTCAAAATATATCTAAAGTATTTCTCTCAAAAAATTTATAAGGCATATCCAAATAATTTCTAAAAAATTCCAAAGATAACACCCAAGGATATTGAACTAATTGTTATGCTCATGCTTTGCACGTGATTAATTATTCTTAAATATCACATAACTTATAAATTTTTATAAAGCATATTATTAATAATTTTTTCAAATTATAATTTAAACAAAAAATTTGAATATAATTAATTATCATAATTAAGACTATAATTATATTGACATTCTAGAACCAGTTTTCAGGGATCATTTTATTTCTGGCTCTGCTAGTCTTATCTGCTTAAGATTCTCTAATTCAATTTACTTTCATTCTTAAATTATAAAAAAAAATTTAAGAAATATGTGCACTTTTGGGAATTTAGGGGTTATTTTTTGAATAAAGTTAATTTTGTAATAATTTTTGAATCTTTTTAGACATTTAAAAAAAGCTTAAATTGGATGTATTGTTACAATATTTTAGAAGTTTTTTTTTTTTTTTTGGTATTTTTAAAAAATTTGCTTTTTAAAAAGGATTAGAAGCTTTTTCTTTCTTCTTAGATATTAATGGACCGTTGTACCGTTGTCGCCAAAATTCTCAAGGGATTTGGGCACAACCGAAACTTACATGAAAATTCAAAAACTACCAAAAATATGGTTTCAGTATATCATATTTTCCAAAAGACACTTTAGATATGTTATCATCCGTAATATTTAGAACTTTTTCAGTAATATTAAAATTTTTAATTGGATCAATCAGTCTCAATATTTTCACTTTGAAAAAAATTATTATATATATATATATGATGTACAACTCTAACTTTATTATTCCAATCATTAAAATCATATAACAACGTAATCCTTGATTGGTTTACATAGTTATAATTTTTTTTAGTACAAGTTTACATCATCACAAATTAACACTGAAAATAATTTTCTTCTTTAAACTTATTTTATAATTATTCTTATTTTTCATGCATCATCAAATCACTTTTATTAAGAAAAAAAATTATATATCTCTTACATGCTAAATATATACCTTATTAATGATATTATTGTAATATTATATATAAATTTTATTCATATATCATTTTAATGAAATATTTTTATTATTTTTATTTATTTATTCATACAATACATCTTTGATCATATATTCACATATACCTAACATATATTATTTTATATTTCAATATAACATCTTTTATTATAATTAAAATATGAGAAAATATCTGTAATAATAAATGACTATATTAATCCTGATAATTCATTTATTCAAACAATTAACTGAAATTTGTTAAAAATCATATATAAAACATATACAGTAAAATATCATATACTTATTATACTTTTTACTGTACATTATATATTTCAAACATAAGTAGTTAAGTACCATGTATTTCACATATATAATTTTTTATATACATATATTAATTTGAATATATATATATATATATTTTTTTTTTTTATTTGTGTGTTGTATATGTTTTGTACATCTATGTGTTATTTTTTTAACAAATATTTATGTGTTATTTAAATTATTAAATATACATTAAAAAAATATAAAAATATATTATATTAAGCTTTAATAAATCTCATTATTTCAAAAAGTTTATAATTTTATCATTAAAAATCAAATATAAAATTTTCCTTTTCATATATTTCCTTATTAAGACTTAGAGCAAATGATTATTTTAGTATAATTAGAATTGTTTTTTTTTTGGAGGAATACTATAATTAGATTTCATTAATAATTTAGCCTAATAATAAATATATTATGCCTTAAAATAGTCTATATTCGCAATTGAGGCCTAGCTCAAGTGGCCATAACATTTACACTTGGTAGGTGAGATTTTGAATTCAAATTTTCTCCTCCGCACTATGTGTAATTTTACCTTTATGGCGAGTGTAAATAGATGACTACCCCCTGTTGTGTAGGCCACGATTTGCTAGGCCATTTAAATGTATTTATCAGGTGTCATTTCTCTCTAGTACCAAAAAAAGAAAATAGTAGTTAAAAAGTTTTTTTTGTTAAAAAAAATGAGCATGGAGTGTAATTTCCACAATTTAGTTCATTGTCCAGCCCATTTTTTGAGTTTGAGAATTGATCTAATTTATTTTTTTGAGATAATTACTCCACATAACATCTTTTAAAACAATATTCCGTAAATAACAACCTTTTTTATTAAACCCAGAAAAAACTACGATGCATAAAACAATGTCATCTAAATAACAAAAAATAATAACCCCATTTTGTTCAGCACTGTGTCTCCTTATTTTTTTTGGCACTATTATATCTCTCCACATCTCATGATTTTCCATCTCCATTAAACATCTCTACCATTTTTATTATACCCACTTTCTCTTGTCCCTCATTATCTACTCCCTCTTTTCAAGTGAGTTTGAATGAATAAAGATGGTGCTGTGTTTTGTTTCAAAAAAAATGGTGTTATGACTAGGTACGAAGCCAAAATCATATAATTGGAGGGGTAAAGAAAAATTTTATATAGAATTGGAGAGGTAAAATAAAAAATTTTGAAGAATTTTATTGAAATTTTTAAAGAATATATATGTATAGATGAATTTTTTTGGGCTTGGGGGGCCTGGACCCATGTGAGCCCCCCGTCTTCGTCCCTCCCTGTGACAAATATTGGTACTGCTTAAGGAAGACCTCCAGAGTTGCATTATAGAGTGTGATATATATAAGCACGAAGTAATAATGTTGGTACCACTTAAGGAAGACCTCTTCCTAGTATTAATGTTGCTATGTAATTTCTTCCATTAGAGAGAATCATTTTCCAGATTTTTTATACCAAAAAAATGAGCAGTTTTTTTTTCCCTAAAATATGTCTTAATAATAAATCCTAACCTTATTCCATTTCATAAGAGAAATGGAAGTCTGGTCATTATGATTATGTCAATATGCAATATTAATAGATTTATTTCTTCAACTACAAGGTTTGCATTTCTAAGATATGAAATATACTCTTCTTCTTGCTTGTATTCTCTTTTTTATGTTGTGCAAGTTGTGTGATATTTAATATCATATAATATAAATATAATCTACATATAACATGTCGATGCAGTATAATGTTTAAGTTTGCCCAGGATTTAGTATCATATAATATAAATATAACTTGTATATAACATATGTATAATGTTTCCGGTTAGACAAAATGAAAGCATATTGTAAGTTGTGCATAATTTAATATCATATAATATAAATATAATCTACATATAACGTCTCGCAGTTGTAGTTTATGTAATATACATGATAAAGTTTTTTTTTTTTAATCCCCATCAATAATTAAATAATAAAAATAAAATAAACATATAACACAACTGAAGAAAAAAATTGACATTTGACATCTTCAAAAAATATTATCATTCTATAAAAATTAAATATATTTAAGTTATTTATATATAAAATTATTCAAATTATTTCCATTTATAGTTTGATATTTACTTTCTTATATATATATATATAAAAGAAAACAAATATCATATTCAATAGGAAGATTACGGTTGTTAATGGCTTTGGCCATCAATTGCACTTTATCTCCTAATATCATGCCTAATATCACTCCTAGAATCAGGCGATTTGCTTTTTTTTATGTGGAAATTGAATATTATTGTTTTTTGTGGGAATATGTTAGTGGAAAGTCTATTTATATAATTATGTTATCACCAATTATATTTGTAGTATTTTGCTATTTTGTAACGTTAGTTATGTCAAAATCCCTTTATTTTATTTTTTTGTCAATTATTTTTCAGTTTGAGAATTGATCTAATTTTTTTTTTTTGTCAATTATTTTGCATTCAAAATTTTATTTATTCTTCCTGACCCAACAAAATAAAAAAATGGAATAAAACTAATATCCACTATATTTTAAATTTTTTCAATTACATGATTAAATTATTTTTATTTTTTATTGTATTTTCATGAAATTTATTATCTGTAATGTTTTAATTCATATTAAATTATTTGAATTATCTTCTCTCTTTATGGTTCAAACATTAATTTTATTCAAAAAAAAATTTATTCTATAATTTTTTTTATTTGGACACCAAATAGATTTTTTCTTCCTATTTTATTTTTTATTCATTTCATATTATGTTAATGGCTTTATAATTATGCTTCATGTTTTTTTTTTTCCAAATTACTTTCAAGAAACAAATAATATTTTTTCTAGAAAAATTGTTTTTTTAAAAGACATCTGAATCCATAAAATTTTTCCCAAAATCATTCCTCTTATCGATTAATATATATAAGAGTGCGTATATGAGTTACTGTAGTCAGTACAATGTATTGACAATTTTGCCCTTATATAAAAGGGAATTTTACAGAATTACTGAAAAGCGTCTAACTAATTACAAATTTAAAAGCATCACAAATTTTCAAACTAATAACATTCAATTCATTTTGAGCATTGACTGATTACTCATACAATATATCTCTTGAATGCTTTCGGTATATTTTGAGCATATTTTGGTTCAATTTTCATCAAAATATAACAAAAACAAGAAAAAGAACAATAATAGAATCATTAAGAAGAAGAAAATTGAATCCAAATTCAAAAAATCAGAAATCTCAAACTAACAATATTCAATTTATTTTGAGCATTTTGTATAATTTGGGAATACCTTGGGTATACCATGAGAATACCTTAAAAATTCATTGGATATACCTCGAGAATATATTGGGTATATATTGAGAATATATTGGTTCATTTTTAACCAAATACATAAGAAGAATAATAATAATAAATGAATAATTAATAAATCATTTAAGGTGTTTTGTTTGCCTTTTTTTTATTCCTTGTGGACCATTAAGCAATATTCATATAGTATATTGTATAACTTTAGGGTATACTTTGAGAATACCTTCGGTCTTTCTTTGGAATTCGTCGAGAATTTTCTATGAGAAATTCCTTAGGTATACCTGAGGAAAACCTTCAGTATACTTTTGGAAATTCTATAGGAATACCTCGGGTCTATTTTGAGAATATCTTAGTAATTTTTACCAAATAAAAAAGAACAAAGAAGAAGAAAATAGAGTTCAATGCAAAATTAAAAACCATCAAAAAATTTTCAAACTAACATAGACAATTCATATTTACATTCAGCATTATAATCAATTCAACAAAGAAATATATAATGACAGTAGATTATCATAAATTTATCAAACATAACATATTCTTCAACCTAACTCCTACAAACACCAATATCGTTGTTGGAGAACACCATTCTAGTAGCTTGACACCATTGCTGTTGCAGCTGCTTTTTCCACATCAACAAACATTGTTGTTGTTGCAATGTTTCATGTAGGGCAAGAGAGAAGAAAAAAGGCACAGAGTGAACAAAACAATCAAAGAAAAAAGTGGGCACAAAAGAAATTGATTTTAGTAAAAATAAAAATGAAAAAAATGCAAATAAGGTTGAAAATCTTGTTGCATGGGTGGTTGTTTATATGAATATATGTATATGTGTATAGTATAAATGGTTGATTTCAAGGTAGTCAAAGATATGGAAACGAAAGCAAGTGTAATATGGGATGAAGGTAATTTCTAACCAAGATTGAGATAGAAGTGTCGGTAAGGGAATATATATATATATATATATATATATCGGTACTTAGATTTAAATTGTTGTGTGCATACTGGCTTAAATTGCTTAGCGTGTATGTGATTTTCTCTTATATGCAGGATTGAGGTACAAGCTGAAGTTCACAAAGAGACAGAGTATGAAAAGTCAAAAGTCAAGTTGGCACTAGAAGGACAATAATATATATATATATCATGTCCATGAGTTTTGAATTGTAATAAATGATTTAAGTAGTTTTTGTTTTATTTTAGGCTCGATGTAGCTCAAAGTTATCAAGGAATGTAAGGTGAAGTTTAATATTCCCCAAATTGCATTTAATTTTTATTTTCAACTTATCATGGCATGATATAGGGAAAAGTTTTAAATCTCATACATTGTAATATTTTTCGGTATGATTAGAGGAGAATCTAGTTATACCAATGGGTGTTGCAAAATCTTTTACTACATGCTCTTTTTCTAAAGTGGTGATTTCTAATCTAATGGGGTTGCTTTTGAAATGAGAGGTAAAAGAAGCAAATGCATTAGATGTTGAAGCTTTGGATGATAAATATGTGGATTTTGAAGGAATAAAATTTGTTAAATCTTTTGAAATTACTTCTAAAAAGTTTCTTGAAGGCTTTAGGGGAGTATTGGAGATAAAATTTGAAATCTATTCAATGTAGTAATCTGGTTTGAGGGAAAATTTTGAAGAACATACATTTCTTTAGCTTTTTTTTTTTTTTAATTAGATTGGGTGGAGACAGAGACCAAACTACTCATGGACAAGAGGGCATTGGACCGCTCAAAATTTTGAAATTTTTATATTTATTTTAATAAATTCTTATGATTTTTTCTACTTTTGTTATATCTTGAATATTTTGTCCATATCAACCATTTTTTTTCATCAAATCTTTATAAAAAGATACTAATATTTTAGATTTTTAAAGTAAATTTTTTATATTTACACTTTGTAATTTTTATTTTAATTTAATTTATTTAACTATCAATTGTTATGTCAAAAATTAATTAAGAATTAGAGATTTCTTAATTTATCTAAAATAAGAGAGTAAAAATTATTTTCTTTCTCATTTTCATGGCTATTTGGTTATTTATTATGTGAAATGTCATTAGTTGTAGTTCATATATAATTATTATATTAAAATACTCATAGCCAACTCTCATATTTTTTGTGAAGGAAACGGGGTGGCCAACAAGCTAACTAAATTGTAAGCAAAATCAACGAGCAATCAATGGTGGGATTCAGAGCCTGATTTCTGCTCAAACTTGATTTATAATGATCTTAGGAGTAGTGAAAAATTTCAGTTTATGCAATCTTTTGGATAGCTAAACTCTTATGTTTCTTTTTCTTTTAATTTTATTAATATTTTGAGGCCAAGTAGATGAACAATATTAAAATTATGTCAGTTGGGATAACTGAGTGCATTCCTAATTTTTTGCCTCAATTTTTTTTATAAAATATATATTCATAATTTTTAATTTATTTTATTTTTCTTTAAATAATAAAATAATATTATAAAAGAGTAGAGTTTTCATTTTTATCTGTCAATGCATCTATTGTTGTTCCATGATCATCAGAGCAAGATAATATTGAGATAATTGTAAAATTGTGTCAATCTAGTTGAGATGATTGAATGCATTCCTAATTTTTTGCTTCAATTTTTTTATAAAATATATATTCATAATTTTTAATTTTTTTAATTTTTTTTAAATAATAAAATAATATTATAAAATAGTAGAATTCTCATCCTTATCTGTCAATGCTTCTATTGTTGTTCAATGATCGTCAGAGCAAGATAATATAGATAATATTGAGATAATTGTGTTATTGATTTTTTAATGTTAAGATGTAATAGAAATGATATGATGACTTTATCAATATTGTTACTAATTATAATTTTATCTTTATAATTATGTGTATTATTTTATTTTATACTTGGACCCCTAATAAAATTGATAGCTCCGTCATTGGTATCTATCTTTCCTTTGTAAGAATTCACAAGAAAGAAAATCAAGCGAAAATTTATTTAATCATTTAATAAATTATATGTCAAAATTAAAATTGCTTAATAAAATTTGTCATTAAGCAAAATTTTATTTTGAAATAATATTTTTTACATTTTTTTACACCTTTTTACTGCTTGGCAATCAGTTCTTAAAAAAAAAAAATCAAATATAAATTGTCCTCAAATTTAGTAATACATAAAATAATTGTTAAAATTTATTTTTTAATAGTAGAATAATTGTTCAAAGCATTATTAGAAAAACCAGAATGGAGTCTAATAAAAGACTTTTTGGACTCATAAGGAATACATTGTTTAAAATTTTCTCCATATTCTATATCAGAATCATTAGTTTCGATTATAAGAAACGATCATGATAAGTAATAGCTAGATATGGAAGATATTGAACTTTTTATTTAATAAACATAACTATATCTGTGTGCTTGGAAACCAAGCAGTATCTCTTTTTTAATATTTGATACAGAAGTTTACATATTGTCATCAAATCTTTAAATAAATCAGGTACATAATTCAAGCATTCTAAAATTTTTGAAGTTGAGTCTTATCTTTAATTTTGTCATGAAATTAATCATTTTCGGATAAATATCATGTCCTAAGAATCTTACATGAGCTTGAAAAAGTTTCATCTTAGGTACATAAACTACAAGACCATTTTCATAATAATTTTGTAAAATTTATTTAGATGAGAAAAATATTGATGCAATGATTTTGAAAAAATAAGTACATCATCAATATATAATATAACAAAACTTTGATACAGAATCAACATGTATTGAAATTTGGATGGAGCATTTTTTAAATTAAATGACATAACATTCTATTTATAATGTCCGAATAGTACATTAAAGTTGGTTTTATATCTATCTTCTTCTTTAATTTGAATTTGCTAGAAAGCCAATTTTATATCAATTTTAGAAAATATATTTGCACTATAAAGTTGTTTTAATGAATCTCTTTTATTAGGAATAAGATATGTAATCCATTGTAAGGCTTTATTTAATAACTTATAATTTATTACTAATCTATGAGCTCATCTTTCAATTTATACTGCATTTATAACATAAAAGACTAAATAAAACAATGTAGATTTTGAATTTCCAATTAGTTCTTTATTTTTTAAATCATTTGTTTCTTCTATACATCTTTTTTCTAATCATTAATTCATATGTATAAATTTAGCTTTAATTAGAATCATTTTATCATTAAACTATTTAATATA
Source organism: Balakata baccata (assembly GCA_949630135.1). Lineage (NCBI taxonomy): Eukaryota > Viridiplantae > Streptophyta > Magnoliopsida > Malpighiales > Euphorbiaceae > Balakata > Balakata baccata. Next base: position 102,201 of record CATIWF010014304.1, on the reverse strand, counting down.
AATATATGGTAAACTTATGATATGTCTTTTTCTTTTCAAAAAAGCTTTTAGAATTGGAGGACATACATCTTTTAAAAATATTTCCTCAATCTCTTTTATTTTTTTCTTTGATTTATTTAATTGCTTTTCTATTTTAAGATTATTTACTCCATTAATTAAGAATTTTATATATTTTTTATTATTTATTACATTAATATGATATTCATTAAAATCTATTAGACTTATGTCTTTTTGTTGAATTGGTAAAACAAATTTAAATACTTATTCTCTGTCTGTTACATTTGATAAAATTTCCTTGAACAAATCATTGTTAAAAATAGTGTTCCTAAGATCAAATATAAACTTAAATCTCTTACTAAAATAAATTGTATTTTTAAACAGTATTCATCACTACAAATTTTTGCATTTGATAATTTATATTTAACATCTCTTATCCACCGGTAGTAGATAACCTTTCTGAAACTTTTACATAATATTTTATAGGGATTAATCCTTTTTTTAATACAATTTTGATTTACTCCTGAATTTATTAAAGTTAAGGTTGTTAGATGAAAATTATTATTAATTACTAAATTCTTACATACCACTTTTGAAAATTTATTCCAATTATAGAATTATCAAAAAAAAAAAAAAATTCTTCTTTATTCTTAGATGTTTCAACATTTTCCATTTTCTAAATCTTATTAAAGTTGTTTAATTTCAATTTTCTGAAATCTTTATGATACTTACTTTTTAAAATTTTTTATATTTTTTAGTAATTCTTAAATAATACACATTTTTTATTTTTCTTTTTTAAACCTACTGCAAATTTCTTGAAAATTATATAGTTTAAACTTTTTAGTTAGTTTTTGAACTATTAAATCTTGAAGTCTTAATAAATATTTTCTTTGTACATTCGGAATTGTAATTTTATCTTTAATGTTTAGTAAAAACGGTTTGTTTTCATTACTGGTTATAGCATTGGTCGCATTTATTTGACAAACACATGGTGCTTCATAAGAACATGATTCACTTTCTTCTTTTTTCAGAATCTAATTATATTTTATTTAAATTATTTTTACTATAATATGAAATTTTTTGGTTTTCTTCGTCTTCTAATTTTATTAATAAATTAATAAATTGTTCTTTCATTTTTTCACAAAATCTCTAAATTATTAATCTTTTGTTTTACAATCTTTAGAATAATATCATCTTCTGCCACATTTATAACATACAAGACTTTTTAAAAAAAATCTTTTTTTATTACTCTTTTTGCTTTTGCCTTTGCTTTTATAATTTTCTTTTTTATTCTTATATGTCGGTTTTCTAATTATCTTTTGCTTTTTTCAGAAGAAGCACTAATCTATTCAGAACTGTTCTGTTTACAAAAACTTACTAATTCTTTCTTATTTTGTACTGATTCGCTTTTAATTTTATATATGTAAATAATGCTAAACTTTCTTTATTAATATAATTAATTAAGTGTCCAAAAGTTAAACTTTCATAAGAAATGTTGCCATTGAAATCGGTTCTTATTTTTATTCTAGCTTTTCTGTAAATAATTTGATAATCCTGATAAAAACCTTTTTTTTCAAAAAGGATTATTACAATATGATCTTGTAAATATTCTAGTTAAAAAGACATATACATACCATTTAAAATTTTATAATTTTGGACATATAAAATTTTGTAATAATTATGAAGATCTATCTTGATATTGACCTGAATTGCCTATAAAATTTTTTATTATAATGAAAACTAAAGCATTTAATATATCGGCTTGCTATGCAGGTGTCTTTATATATAATTATTCTATTTTAACTGCTGCTGTTTTTGTGGTTGCAAAAAATTATTCTTTGATCTATTTCACTTAAATAGTATATCACACCAACTCTTTAATTGGTTAATGAATTCAGAAATAATCATTTAGGTAATTAAATTTTTATTATTATTAGTTGTTTAATAGGTAAAAGCAATCGTTCTCATTTCTTCTAAAGGATTTAAAATCTGATATTCTGTCATTCTATCGATATTTTACTCATAAAAATGTATTATTATTATATCTTGTTTGAATCACTTAAGATTTTTCTTCATATTAAATATCCGGATGTGAAAGCCTAGAATAATAATTTTTGAGTAAATTATTAATACACCTCCGATATTTAGTTGAATATATTAATTAGTTTCTTCATTTTTTGAAATATATTATAAAGTTTTTCAAATTTAGTTCTAATAACTAAAAAGACATTATGTTACTTTTGAGTGTTGAACAAAATATTTCTTTAATTAATTAGAATATTTTGTTTGTCAACTAAAAAATACCAAAAAGATCATCATTTACTTTTTGATAAATTTATTCTGTTAGTTAACATTTTGTTAGTTTAAAAAATACAATATTAAAAAAAATGGCAAATTTGACATTTTGGTATCAAGTTGATTACATTAAAAAAATTTTGATATTTTTTTGGTACCTTTTATGACAAAAAATGGGTAAATTTGACATTTTATTTATATGTAATGGAAAAAATTGATAAAAGGACTACCTAGTGTATTAAATTAAACACGAGAGACTTCATAATATATTTCAAAAAATAAAGAGATCAACTAGTGTATTTAACCAAATTTCAGGATGTTATAATAATTTATCCATAATTTTTTATTTTAGGTCTAGATGTATAAGTATTATCGTGATGTATTTTTGAAATCTGACATTTTTCTTTAAATTGATTTTCTGAATATTTAATATATGTTTCTTCAAGCCATTCTTTATTAATGATTGATATTATATTTTTTTTCTTTATTATTATTTACATATAATTTTTGTACCATTTCTTGTATTTGTTTTAATATATAAATCATTTTTAGGTCCAAATTTTACTTTAGTATCACTATAAAATTTGAAGGGTTTAAACAAATATTGTTATGAAATTTCTCCCTTTTTAGATGTAACAAGTAGGAAAACTGCGCTTCGCTGGGGGAGGTTTTCTCTCGCAAAACAATTTTAAAAAATTGTAATCTTTTACTCGAATGAGTTTTAGAGCATATGATATATGCAACGAAATTTATAAAAATAACAATTGATATGTTGCAGTTTTTAGTACTTTATATTATTTAGACTAAAAAATAAATATAAAAAATATAATATTATAGACATAAATATATGTTTTGTATATAAATGTATGTCATATTTGTTTTATGGTATAAGATTCAATATTAATTTAGAGAAAATAATGGATGCAAGTATATTATAATTACCAGCAAACTAAATATTTTTTACTTTATTTTTATATTTTTGTGTTAAGTGTTATAATAAATTTTTTTTTTGCAGTACTAAGTAGTGAAGTAAAATTTCGATAATGAAAATTCATAAAGGGAAAGAAATATTCGACTAATTTTGACATTGATTCGTGTGAAACCTAATATTTAGTATGATGAGGTTGAAAAGAAGAAAGGAAAAAAATAAAAATTAATTTGTGTAATAAATTGTAAAGAGGACTAAATTGTAAAAACTGAAAAACATGGAAATTAAAACAAAAAATGAAAAAAAAAAAGAGAAAGTTACTATGATTGGAATAATGAGCTTATGAAAAAATAATTATATTATATAAAAAAGTGGAAATAGGGAGATAGATGAAATTGTCATATATTAGTTAATTGAATTAATTTTGTCATTTAATAATTTAATTTATTAATTAATAATATTAATAATTCTTTAATTAGAAGTCTAATTCTATTATAACTAGATAACACATATTTTTCTCTAAAAATAATTTCAAAATTAAAAAAAAATTGTTCAAAATACACTTTTTTAAATGCAATGGCCAACGAAATTAAAATAATATTTATTATATTTGATTTTTCATAAAATTAAAAGGGTTAAGTTATAAATAATATAACATTGATTTTAAAATTTAAATAATATTAAATTAATAAAAAATATTAATAATTAATGAAAATATAATAAATAAGAATATAATAAAATATAATATTAAGGCAAGAAATTTTAGGACTATATATATATATATATATATAACTAATATTAAGAAGGAAGAAAAAATAATTTAATAAAAATATTAGAAATACACAATAAAAAAATAACAATAGCATATTGTCATTAAAGTACCATAATAATAATTTAATTGACATATTGAATTTATATAATAATAAATTTAAACTAAATTATAACAATTTACGTAATGTATATGATGTACTCAAAATACTGAATACGATTCTTATAAGTAATTTGAAAAATTATAATTTCTTAATAATTTTTATATAGTTTAGTAATTAAGTTATTTTAATCATATACAGAACCAGCTAAGTTTTTAAAATTTATGTGTATAGTATAATATAATATAATTTTATATAAAATATAATAATAAAATATAATTAACAATTATAAATATTTAAATTAAATGTGACTTAATTATATAATAATTAAAAATAACAAAAAATAATTTGCTGGACATGATTATTATATAATAATAATAATAATAATAAGTTAATTATTAAAAATGATGTACATCGCGCATAGATGATTGAGAATAAAAGAGGACAAATAAAATAATTGTAAAATACTTACTACATCAATTTTTTATATAACTTTTAATAATGGACAAGTTAGTAATTTGAGGAATATACAAACTGACTGTAAAATATTTACTACCTCTATTTCATATATAACTTTTAATAATAGACAAATTAGTAATCTTCATATTATACTAATATTCCTTAATGTTTAAAAATTATGCAATTTCTTCCCTATTTTTTTATCATATTAATTTAACTAATATGTCATTTCGTACTTCATAATTAATTATTTAAATAAATCATCATGATCTAAAAGTGCCGTTAAATCAGAATTTTTATCAAATCTCTCTCTTTCTAGGGTTTGATAAAAACAGAAATAGAGAGGGACATATAAATGACCGTAAAATAATTATTATCTTTATTTTATAGTTGACTTTTAATGGGTATTTGAGATTGTTATTAAATATCCCAAAAGTAGATTTTTGATTTTTTTTTTAATTTTATCAACTGATTTTTTAAATTCTTTATAAACTAATTTTTTCAAATCTGCTTCTGAAAAAAATGTCTATTTACCTGCTTTTACCAAAAAATAGTTTTCAAAATTAAAAAAAATTTAAAATACAAATTTTTTTTCCAAAAAACGCTTTTTCCAAAATCAATCACAAATGGGTACTTAATAATGGATAAATTAATAATTTGGGGATGGGCAAAATGACAGTAAATAGTAATTAATGATGACTCCAATATCTATTAATACTTGCATGACATATTAATGAAAACTAGTTATTATAAAAGAGGATTTAAATAAAAGTAAATTGAATTAAAACTTATATATATATATATATATAATTAAAAAAGATGGCTAAATTGTAAAAATTAAAACATATGATAGTTAAAAGAAAAAATAAAAAAGGAAACTAAATTGCAAAGAGTGAAAAGTATAAGAGTCAAAGAAAAAAAAATGATCGAATTGTAAAAAATGAAAAGTATGGGAGTTAAAAGAAAAAATAAAACTAAATTCTAAAAAATTGAAAGTATAAGAGTTAAAATAAAAAAAATAAAAAAAATAATAGACTAAATTGTAAAAATTGAAAAGTTTAGGAGTCAAAGAAAAAATATATGACTAAATTGTAAAAAGTAGAAAGTATAGAGTTAAAAAAATAAAAAAAGGAATAAATGGTAAAGAATGAAAAATATGGAAGTCAAATAAAAAATACTATGACCACCTATTGTATCTTTAGATGACTAACAAATTTCCAGCTGACCAATGTTATTATATACAGACACTTTAACACAATAAATATGAATAGATATACAAATAGATGGAAGGATATATATATGATTTGTTTTCTTGATTGTGAAATTTGGTTATTTAAGTTTAATATGAGTAAAATGAAATAATAAATATAAATAAATAACTTGACACAAATGTAAATTTATATTTTTCTGAATGATATTGTAAATATAAATTTGAAGTGATAGGCAAACCCTTTAAATGTTCTCATAAATGTCTCACATTACCACTCAAAAATAAGTTCAAATAGTCTTGACGGTTAACCAATTAATAGAAATATTTATAATATTAACTTTCTCTATTTCAATAGGATTTCTGTTAGAAAAATTCAAATAATAGCGTAGAAAATTCAAAAAAATCCATTTAAATTGATGAATTCTTATGCTAAGATGAGAATTGCATATATATATCATTACTATGTGTTCGCATTTTTTTAGTGTATATAATTGATCATCAAATGATATGTATTTTGATATATTAATAATTTTTTATTGATGTAAAGTTGTAAACTTTTATTAATGTAAAATCTTACTTTTTTCTGGCTATAAAGATATAGTTTCACTAATATTTTTTACATAGCTGAGAAAAATTAATATGTCTTTCTCATATAATTAATATACTTTCACTAATTATAGATATATTTTAAAATTGTAATAAAATATCAATTCATTTAGTAACAATACATAATAATGATTAATAATATTAGGTATAATTTGAATAAAATAAATTTTATAATTTAAAATAAATAGAAATGTATAGCTCATTTTCAGAAAAGAAGAGAATTTTTTTTTTAATAATGAATGTATTATCAATAAATCAAAATAGTTATACAATATCTATAACATATATGACATAAAATTGATAATAGGATGTTTAGATCAAACAATATAAAATAAATTAAAAAACTAAAAGAACTATATCTATTTTTTTTTTTTGCATGGTCATCTTTTAATAATATAATTTTCATAATGATTAATTGTTTTCGTTCAAAATTTGCTTTATCTTATATTGTAAATCAATAATAACATAAATCAATTAAAAAGAAAAATTTTACAAAAATTATTTAAAAAAAAAAAAACAAACAGTCCCATAAAAGAAATAAAAAGTCAACAAATGAAGAGAAAATATTTATAGAAGAAAACAAAACCTCAAAAAGAAAAAAATAAATTAGATTTATAACGATATAAATTTATGAAAATTAACAAATAAAACAAAATAAGGAATTTGAAGCTCAACGGCAAATAAAAATATAAAAAAACTTTAAAAAAAAAAAGTAGAAAAGAGCTACGATCATGTCCAACAGTAGTCTTGAAACTATAAATATATAAAAAAAACTATAAAAAAAAAAGAAGAGAAAAGAGGTACCACAGGAGAGAGTATTATATCAGGAAAAGAAATTATTTATTGTTGTGTAATTTATAATCATTTTTGAATTTAATAAGATAATTAAAAAGTTAAAAATGATTATATCTCTCAATAAATTTTTACAAGTTGTCTTAATTTAATTTATGTTGATTACAACATACCACATGCCCCCCCAATATATTGAATAAGTTAGACACTAATAAAATACTCATTAAAAAACTGTTGCGTCGCTTGTGGAGGATCATTTCATCATCAACATGTAAAAAAATTAGTAAAGTAATGAAATCTCCAGATGAGTTACCAAGAGGTGTTCGAAACGATGTTATGTAAAATTCGTTAGGTAAATGAATTTTGACTTAAGCTTTTTTTAAAAGCTAACTCAAAAATAAAAGATTATCCAAGCGATTCTAAGCATTATTAATTTTAACCGATATAAAACTTTAATACTTCCGTCTCATATCTAAATTCATCGTGAAGTACAAAATAGCATAAAATTATCTAAAATGTAAAAATAATAGACCGTATTGTTTGCAGGCATGATTCTAATAACATGTAAATTCGTTAAATAAATGAATTTATACTAACACTTTTTAAAAGTTAGATTAAAATATAATTTTTCAAGGTGATATAAATACTTTTAGTTTTTCTTTCCCAACTAATGTAGGACTTTAACATGTTGTGTGTTAAAAGAATAGTTATAGAATTTATTTACATCATCGATTTATTCTGTTTACTTTTTTTTATTTTTGTCATTTAATTTTCATTTTTTTATATGAATATTTAGTTTTCACTTTACAAAATTTTGGTATATATTATCGCTTTATTTCACTGTAAACAAACTGAGTAAAAAAGGTAAAAGAAAAATCACCGAGGAAGACAAATATAACCCTAACATATCACAGTATTGAACTTTTCTCCAGGTTCATACGTGGGGCCATCTCCACGTGGCACATCCAGCGTGTACTATCGAAAATCCTTCTTTTTCTTTTTTTTTTTTCTTTTTCTTCCTTTAAAATAATTAAAAAGAGCTCATGTTCGTGGCATAAACTTGGATCTTGTGATTTAAATATAATAAAGCTTTAAATGATTCTTTTCTTTTTAAATTACATATATCTACAATTTATATATCAACAATTTAAAATTAATTTTATTTATACTGAATAAAATTTTAAAAGACAATAAATTATTTATTTAAAAATTTTAAAATAATTACATATTCTATTATACGAGTTCGAAATTTTTAATTAAATAGAAAAAATTACTTGTCAACTAATCATGCTATCTTAAGTAACGTTTTGAATAAATTTAAAAATGCATTTTGTGCCACTTACACAAATAGATTCGCATATATTTTTTTGAAGAGAATGAAAAATAAATAAGCAATATAATAATGGCGAGATTAGGTCAGAGAAATTAAAATTTTTCAATATCAAATGAATGCACAAACATTAAATAAATAATAATGTTATTATATAGTTAATTAAAAAATAATAAAGTGTTTTCTAAAGATTTGGTTCATGTGGGTCAGGACTTGGGACATGGAAAGAAAAGGTTAGGTCTCAAATTTAATTAATTAATTATATAATAAAAGAGGATAAGGGAAAACTTTGATTATTAAAAAAGAAAAACACAACAAAGTGGTGCAAAAGTCACTGTATCATACCACACGCATTGTCCCACTTTGTGGACTTCTCATTTACCCTTTTTTCTTTTAAATATATTTTTTTTATTACATTGCACCGTCGAAAAAAAAAAAAAAACTCTCAACTGTTCATTCATCCAGTGGAGTGTGAACACTAAAAAAGAAAAGAAAAAAAGAAAAAGAAAAAAAAAAGGTTGACTATTTATTAAAAACTGGGTCCATACCCTATAATAATTAATTTTTTTATTTTAATTTGATATCATCAAATGAAAGACGATAAAATATATTTTAAAATTTTTTGAAAATTTATAAAGTGTCTTAACAACTCATTCACACATTTTTAATTAAAAATTATTATTTGATTGCCAGCATGTAAAATATATACTTGGTGACCCCTTTCTCTTTTTCGTATATTATTTTTTTAAATTAATTTCGGGATAATTCAATAGAAAAACTTGAATTTCAAGTTTCATAGTCTGAACTATTATTAAAAAAAAAATGAAATTCAATAAACATTTCAAATATCATTTCGTTCTTTAAATTTAGTTGGCAAAATATTTAAGAAAGTAAACAATCAGAATTTCTATATAATAAAGTTATTAGTTGTTTTCCAATATTAAAGAAGTACAGTTTCAAATATATTATTAATTAATTAAACCTCTGATTGTTTGAATTTCATTATAATAGTTATTATAATATAAGAATATATTTTTTAATATTCTCGAGTTATATGGGTACATGATGACAATGCTATTATTATAATAAAAATAATTATAACAAATAACAGATATTGATTAAGAAAATAGTAAAATAATAATAGGTGCAAAGAGTTAAAGCAAGATGCGCAAGCCTACCAATAAAATAATAGAGACACCCTCACCCTAGCAATTTGTTTAATCAATATTTTATAAATAAAAATTTAATAATAAAAAAATAATTAATTTAAATACCAAAGGGGAGAAACGGGTCATACTCTTCTTCTATGTTCTAAGGGACTGAAAATGTGGATGGAGCAATACATTGACGGCTAGGGTTATATATACTGTCCACGACGATGTTGATGACGTAGCAACGTGATTATACACGTGGCTACTTTTTATGATTTTACGATAGCGAGGGCATGAAAACCCTGTTCATCCTTCTGTCCAATTTGACAAAAAGCGACAAATGGAACGCGATATGGTGGGTCAACCCAATTCATGTGGGGGGCCCGTATCTGACGTGGCCACAAGAGTCACCGAAAATTTATTTCCTTTTTCTCACGGTTATAATTATAGGAATTTGGTTGGAAACTTCATGCTACTGATAAAAAAAAAAAAAGAAAAAGAAAAATAAATCCTGTCATTTCATTCATGAGCATCTAGACGTGTACCCACATGTAACCCTATCTTTTCCTTTCTTAATAAATGATATTTTATTGGCTCGTGAGCGATTAACAAGATCCAAAGCGGGCGAGGATTAAGTAACCGTGGGTCCCCGCCCCACACGGGAATGGAATTTTTGATTTTTTTACCGGAGTCAGATTATGGGAAAATCAATGGGAAGACCGAGACTGTATTTATCTATTCGGTCCCATATCCCGCTTTGTACCCTGCGTCTCTCTCTATATATAAATTATTATATATATAATATATAGATTACTGTTATATAGTATTTATATGTGAGATATGTTAATAGAAGTTATTAAATTAATATATATATACATAATTGTTGTAAAAATTAATTTAACAGCGCAATGAAGATATTACTATTTTTTTTATTTTTTAAAATTATTTTAGCTTTAAAAATAATATAGTTAATTAGTTAAAATTTTTAAATGTAATGATTATAATAATTTGATTTTTTAGAGTAGATATTTACTTTACTAGTTATTTATAGATTAAATAATAATATTATTATTTTTAATTAAGTATGAATTATAAAATATTAAAATATTGAATTTTTTATAATTTTTTACTTTTATTTTAGATTTATTTTGATTTACTATCAAATATAATTAATTTAGGGAACGAAAATTTATGCTCCTACTAATATATACTTGTTTATTTGCCAAAAACAAAAATATTGCCACACTGGAATCAGCCGAGTTTATTTATTTTTTTCTTAACTTTTTAATATATATATAATAATATATTAATTTTTAAAATTTAACTCTTGGTAAAAGATATTAAAAATATGTATTTTTTATTTTTTTTTTTAACTGGAGGCATGGCTCCGCTGCTTCTGGAATGTTACTTCCGAATTAAAGACCCAACTTATCGTATTAATATCCAATCAAATCTAATTCGTCATTGATTGGATTGGTTCAATCGATTTTAATCGGGTTTTTATTTTTCACCCCTACTGGTTGGTTTGGTTATTTTATGGTTTAAAATTTGATTAATTGTATTTGATATTTTAACGGCGCGGTGAAATTTGACTTGGTTCGCTTTTTATGAATGGCAAGTGGCACTCAGCAAACGTCACCAATAAGCTGCCACCATCTCGCGAACGCGACAATAAGGCCAAGGGCGAGGAAATAATTTCTAGATGGGGGAGAGCTAATTTTAGACGGGGCCCACCCATCTCGGAAGTTCCGTGACCGTGACTCGAGTTCCCTACCCCAGGTTATGCTTTGATCTCATCCGTTGGAATCAAGTACATTAACGGCTGAGATCTGTCTAACTGATCAACATAGAACCGAACCTCTTTGCTTCGGTGCCAACTAGGATTTGTTTGTTCGTTGGAATCTGGTATTTCGGAATTTGCTTATTTTATATGATATTGATGCGATGCCACGTCAGATCACCATCCAACGGTTGATATATTTGATCGTACACTTTTTGATAAATCTCATCCGTCAAAATATGGTTGCTATCAAGCGGGCCCACTTGTCTTTTTGGGAAACATACCGTAAGTTACTGTCATCCGTAATAATTTAATCTCGAGAATTAATAATATATATCTGAGAGCGGAGAAAAGTGGGAACCGAAATAATAGATTTGACCGGTTGGAACGATATTTTCTGCGGTCACCTAGATTCCTTTGTGATCGTCATGTTCCTTTTACCAAGGTCTCTGTTACCGGCTATAGCCAGTCACGACATCTCTTTGGGAAGTTCATAGTGCTTTTATTAATTATTATTATTTTTGTTGTGTTCAATTTTTGATCGTGATTCGTGGGCAACAGTTTTTTTTTTTTTCTCTCTCTTAGGTCAGGGTAGTAGTACAATTTTTAACATTATTTTTTATATTTCTTTGAATAAAATAATGCCAGATAAGGAGTGAGGAGTAAACATGGAAGCTTGAGGCCAAAGAAAGAGGCCTACACGTGGCTTGTTTAATGTATAAAAAGTTAATAGTGTGGGTAGGGTAGACTCTGGACGGTCCAGATTTTGCCATGTTGGTTTTTGCTAATGTAGCCCGTTGGATGTGCCGTTGATCCGACGTTTAGAATGAAACCATGAATTACAGCAAGCAATCGTGGCCGTTCAACAAGAGCCTAAGTGGGTTTGGCTGAGAGTGAAATAGCTAAAAAGATAGGTGGAGAGGCGAGCACAAAAAGAGGGCAGAGGAAGATTTGAAGAGATAGATAGAGATAGAGAGAGAGCGCTAGAGAGAGAAAAGGGCAAAGAGCAGGAGGAGGTGCAGGCGAAGATAAGTGAAAGCCAAGATCTTTCATCACTGCTCGGTTGAAGGATCTTTCATTTACAATAGAATCTGTTTAAGAGGCAGAATATCGCTCTTAATCTGCAAATTCCGGTGACCCACACTCTATTTTCCGAGAAATAATGCTTGGTTTCCGGTGATGAGAGATAAGAATCATAATCATCAGGGTGTAACGGATTTGTTAAAACAGACTATTGATGGAAAGAAATAGAGAAGCTAGAAGAGTCAGTATGGCCGCTGCCAATGGCTTAGCGGCTAGAAGAAGACACAGAAGTGGCAGCCTAAGAGATTCTCCAGGTTTAATTTCTTCTTTTATCAGATCTAACCTAGTTGATTGATATAAACAGTGTCGTTTTCTTTATTATTTTCTTCTTACATGTCTTATGTTGTCTTATTGCAGAAGATGATAGGCCGATTGAGTTACAGGAAACGGGGAGGCTACGAGATCGAGGTGCCGGAAAAAAAGATAGAGATCGGGATCGGGACAGAGACCGGGACGGAGAGCGTGACCGTGAAAGAGAGAGGGACAGGGATAGAGATCGGATGAGCAGTAGAGGGAAGAGGAGAAGAGGGGATAGGTTGATGCACGGGATTAGAGAAGACGGAGGTGATGATAGCTCCGAGGAGAGTGTAAATGACGACGAGGATGATGATGACGATGATGGAGGTGTAGGTAGTTCTATGAGGATGCTCCCACCGAATCCTTCATCACTATCTTCTTCTATGTCTAATCACCACCATCGGAAAAGCTTTCCGCCGCCAGCTAAAGTTTACAGAGCCGCCCCTTGGAAAGCGCCAGATGAGATGATTGGCGTGTCGGTGCCCAGAAAAGCTCGGTCAGGTAGAGAGGTGGAAGAGATTTAAATAGAAATGGAAGAAATGTTGGAGATTTAATAATTCTTACCTCTGTTCTTGCTGGATTGGCAGATTTATGATTGCTGATGTATTCTGTTGTTTTGTTCTGCAGCCTCTACGAAGAGGTCCAATGAATGGGCTTCAAGTTGCGGAGTTGGTTCTGAGCAAATTCATCGGCAAGCTTCCATGTCTCCGGTGCGATCGAGTGGACCAAGCGTTGCTGCTATGTTGGCTTCAGCATCGGCATCTCCGGCTCCAGTCTCGCCGTCCTCTTCTAATGTTTCAGTTAAGAAGAAGATGGTCAGGAAACAGACCTTTTTTTGCAGTTCTGTGGATTTTGATGGATTCATCCTTATTTTCTGTTGTTCAATCGAGTAACAAGCGTTTTTGCTGTTGTAGAAGCCTAATGGGCCGAAGCAGAGACCGCCAAAATCTTCTTCCAAGTTCACTTCCTCTGCTCAGGAGGAGATTGAGATTGAGATCGCTGAGGTTTTGTATGGCTTGATGAGGCAGCCTCAGGGTCCTTCTAAGCAGGAAGTTACTTCAAATGATTCGATGAGGTTTGATTCAAGGGATGTCACCAACAAGTCCAGCGGAGATGCCAAATCTAGAGTTTCTTCGCCGATCTCTAACTCACAGTCCACCGTACCTCAGTCATCTTCCATTCCTCCCACTAATTGTAGCTTATCCGCCACTCCCGTATCTGCAATAGGTGAGTTGCTTGAGCCCATCAAAATCTCAAGCAGATTCATCTTTTTTTTTTTTTATTATTCTTAAAACTCCCAATGCTCTATTTGGTTGGATGCGGAGAAACTGAAGGAAAATTTGTAATCCAAACGAGATTCCTTATTTTCTTTTCATTTCTCTGGTTTCATGCAGCAACTTAACAGAGCATAGGGGTGTTATCTTGGATTTTTACTGATGGTTTCCTGCGGTTTTTGATACAAATCTACAGCACCGAAGAGGAAGAGACCCAGACCAGTCAAGTATGAAGACGAGAATCCATCAGTTTATCCCGCAAGAAGCAGTACCATTTCTTCTACAATGAAATTCGATGTTGACCAACCAGCAAAAACCGAAGCTTGTTCTCCCAATTTGGAGAAAAATTCGGGATCTGCAGCTGAAAATGGCGTTGTTCCACTGGATATGATAGCCGGACCGGCTGCGCCTGCCTCAGCTGAACCTCTGCCTCAGCCGGAACTGGTTAAGTCCGAGAGTAATCCATTGTCAGATTCCAAACCATCGACTGGAGAATCAGAGAGCCGAGATTTGGTTGGTAACAAAGAGGAACCTCAGTCGCCGAAGAAGGAATCTCCTTCGGGTCTTAAATCAGATGATGACCGTGATAATGTGACGGCGAATAAAGTGTGAGAATAAAAAATTAATGGCCTTATCATCGATTTTGATTTTCTCGGTAATTTCAAAGGATAGGCTTTATTTATTGATTTTTTTCAGGAACTCGACGACGACTGATATTGAAACCCAGCGAGAAGAGAAGTTCCAGATAGATCTGATGGTGAGGATATTCAAAGATTCGGAGCTTAATCTTTGTTCCTTATTTGGGAAATTAACCGAATGGAAATCTGAAGTATTTTCTTTTTTTCTTTTTTGTTCTTCTCGTATTTTTTTTTGGATTACAGGCTCCACCTCCATTAAGATCATCTCCAGAAAGGGACAGTGAGATGGATTGTGTGGCTGTAGATCCCAAACCTGTAATTACAGATGTGGCAATGGTGAATGGGCCCACCACCTGTTCTGCTTTATCATCAATTGGTGCTGTTTATTATTGCCAAGGATGTGAAACTAATGTGGTATTGACTATTGAGTACTTGCATCACGCAGGAAACAAAGCCGGCCGTCAAAGAGGATGATAAGGCTGTGAAAATTGGGAAAGATGTTAATATGGAATCGGAGGTCAAAAAGACGAAAGTAGTAGCCGAAGAAGTTGAATCGCAGAGGCCAGTTGTAACTGCTAACAAAGAAAGAAGTATTGATCACCAGCTTGATTTGGTGAAATCTGATAGAGATAGTGGCACTTTAACTGCAAGTGGCAACAAGGTGCCCCAAAATGTTCAAAAGCAGCAGCTGCAGCCGAACACTGAAAAAGCTGGTAATTGGTTGCTTAGGGGATTTTTAATTTTTTGGTCGAAAATATTGTCTCATGAATTTTCGTTGATTCAATGTTTTCTTCTGCTTTATCCCTCTTATTCCAGCTCAATCAAGTTCTCTGCCTTTGCCCATGTCTATGGCTAGCTGGCCTGGTGGGCTTCCTCACATGGGGTACGGTCGGGTTTCTTTGTTTGTATTATTTTGATCTTTTCTTCTTTTCCTTGCCGCACACCGGTGCTTCAAATTCTCTTCTTTTGGGAAATGACATCTTTGTAATCGGCAGATACATGGCACCGCTCCAAGGAGTTCTATCCATGGATGGAAGTGCTGTAACTTCTGCAGCTATACAGGTATTTTTATTCTTCCTTTCGGACGTCTTTACTGTCTTTTTTTTTTCCTCCAAAAAAATGGTATGCTCTAAATTCTGATGGTGTTTTTTGTGTTTCAAACTCGTTCCAGCCTCCCCATTTGCTTTTTAGCCAACCAAGGCCAAAGAGGTGTGCAACCCATTGCTACATTGCACGAAATATTCATTATCAGCAGCAATTTTCAAGGATGAATCCTTTCTGGCCGACGGCAGCTGGTTCTGCTCTACAAATTGGGCCAAAGGCCTGCAATGTGAATGTAATGCCTTCCACAGAGTTGCATGCTGGGAGAGGTGTGAACTCTGTACAAGACAAAGGTCAGGGTCTAACCATCTTTCCTAGCCACAATGGGAAGAGCTCTCAAACTACTAACATTGTAGATGCATCTCAAAGAAAGCAGATTTTGCTTCAGCAACCTTTACCTCCTGGGGCACCTAGTAATATGTTGGTAAGCTTCTTCGGTCACTTAGCCTTTCACAGGAAAATTTTAAGGGTTGTCTTAAAAACCTGTTGCTTTTCCTTTTTGTTGTATTTTCAGCACGGCCCTACTTTCATTTTCCCTTTGAACCAACAACAGGCAGCCGCTGCCGCAGCAGCTGCTGCTGTCCGACCTGGGACTGGGAAGTCTCCAACTGTTCCTGGCAGTGCAGCTTCTTCAAGCACCACTGGTTCTGCCTCCATTAGTGCCTCAGCAACGGCTGTAGCTGGTGCCACTGCAATGAGCTTCAACTACCCAAACATACCCGGCAGTGAAACTCAGTACCTGGCAATTTTGCAGAATAGTGCATATCCAATTTCAATTCCTGCACATGTAGGGGCCACTTCAGCTTATAGAGGAAGCCCTCCTCAGGCAGTGCCTTTCTTCAATGGTTCTTTCTATTCTTCCCAAATGATCCATCCTCCACAGCTTCAGCAACAGCAGTCATCAACCCAACACACTCAACAAGGTCAACAGGGTCATCATAACCCAAGCATTTCTAGTGGTTCCTCATCATCCCAGAAGCATTTGCAGAATCAACAGCAGAGGCCACATGGTAGTGGAAATTTGCAGGGTTTTCCTACCTCAAAGAACCAGCCATCGCAGTCATTGCAGCTTCAGCAGAGGCAGCAGATGCAGAACCAGAATGTTCCTCATCAAGCTCGCCAACTTGAGGGTGAGTTAGGTGGTGAAGATAGTCCTTCTACAGCTGACAGTCGAGTATCTCGTGCAAACATGAGTATTTATGGCCAGAATTTTGCGATGCCTATACACCCACAAAACTTCGCTTTGATGACTCCAACAATTGGTGGTGCCATTGCTGCAAGTAGCAATCCTGGGGAAAAGAAACAACAGTCACAACCACAGAGCTCAAAGGTTGGAGTTGAATCTTCCCAGGCTTTTGCAATGTCCTTTGCCTCCATTAATGGAGCCACAACTGCTCCCGGTCTTGATATTTCATCAATTGCACAAAACCATACTATCCTTCAAAGTCTCCCGGAGGCTGCAAGGCACGGGTATCACTTCATTCCTGCTGCCGCTGCTGCCCCAGCAGCACAGCAGAAGAAGAATTACCATGTTGCCGAAGAAGGGAAAACTGGAGGAAATGATAGTTCAAATACAGTCGGGAAAGCTCAGGCAACTGTCGGGCAGTCAATTGCTTTTTCCCGGCCAGATTTAACAGATACATCTGCTTCGACAGCCAACACTGTAATTGAGAGCTCAGCACGAAGTCTTAATCTTGGGTCCGCTCCTGCTCGGGCCAATGGTTCTGTTATGTCGGCTACTATCAGCACTGTAAATGCTTCGAGTATGCAGCAGCAGCTGCAGCAAAATCAGCAGCAGAAACAGCAGCAGCTGATTCAACTTCAAAAGCAGCAACAATTTGCAGCTGCAGCTGCGGCTTCAGCCTCTGCTAGGAGCAAAACACCAGCAACGAGTAATGGAAGTGTGTTCTCAGAACATATTTCTTCATCTTCGACTATGGCTGCCAAATTTCCTAATGCTCTATCGGGATTTCCTCCAAATCTTGTCCAAGGCAGTAGTAGTCCAGGTCAATCTCCACAGTGGAAGAACTCTGTTAGGACCACCACTTCCCGAGTTCCTTCCCCATCTCTCGCCTCCACTTCATCATCCCTCAAAAACCTTCCACAACAGCAAGGCCGTATCCAACAAGGCCATACACAAATATCTTTTGCTGTCAATCCAAAACCAACAGGCACACTGCAAGGTCAACCATCTCCATACAGTAATCAATCCTTGTCTGCTCCCATGGTAGTTGGTTCTCCATCAACATCATCAATGTCTAAGAGTGCTGGTGGGAGTCCAAGAACAAATTCCACTTCCACAAGTAACAAAGGTGCGCAATCTTCTTCTCTGTCATCCCAGCAGGCAAAGAACTCCCCATCTGTTCCTGCACAAAAATCATCTCCTGTTGGTGGGAGAACTATTCCTTCAATCCTTGGCCATCCCCATAACTCCACCCCCTCTTCATCTAGCTCGGCCACAAAGTCTCAATTGCCGCAGCAGCAGCAGCTACCAAAACATGCATTACAGCACCCCCAATTTTATAGTGGATACATGCAAGCCCAAGCTCAGCACGGTGCAAACTCAACACATACATCAACGGCAAGTGGATTTTTTCTCCAAAGACACCGAAGTGAACCGCAGCAACAACCACAGGGCTCATCAGTAACCTCTTCAGCTGGGATGTTCTGCCCTTCCGTCTCACTCGCCACTACTGATCCTGCAAGGGCAGTTGCTGCAGCTGCAAGTAATATGAAAGGTGGTGGCTTAGCTTCACAGGGTCTCATCCATGCTCAGTTCGCAGCTGCACAGTCGACTGGGAAGCCACATATGATTCCTGCTGGCTTCCCATATGTTCATCCTGTTCCCACTGCTGTTCATGTGAAGCCAGCAGAGCAGAAACAACCTGCTGCGGAGTAGAATGATATCACCGGTACTTCCACATGGCAATCCCCAGAATGATGGGAACAGGTAAAAAGAGGCAGATTTTGAGTGAATGGGGATTGTGCGCCCTCTGGCTATCTGAGAAGAAATGGAAGATGCGATGAATGCCATTCAAAGTAGAACCCACAGTTTTGAAAAAGAAGCTTAGCAAAGTGGGAATGGTATGTGTATATCAGGGAATTTTGCGTTGCTTGCTTGCAGTGTCTATCGATCAGCAAATGTTCATTTTTATGACCTTGCAAGGTTCTTCTTCAGGAATTGATTCAATTCCATTCGTTTGATGGCAAGACGACGGGCAGTGAAGGATGAGAAAGTCTGCTCGAAATTTTTTCTCTTTTCTTAAAGAGGATTGAAGAGTTGAAAGGGGAAGATGGTGAATACGAGGGGGGCAGGGAGGGAAGGAAATAAAAAGGAAAAAAAAAAAGGAAATTAAACTTTTACCCTTTTTTGGTGGGTAGGCGTAGCAAAGAAGGGTTTTGTTATTCACGTTAATTAGAATTTTCTGTATCTTTATTTTGGGGAGCTCTAATTTTATTTTGCAGAGAGAGCAGTAGACATTTTCAGAAATATATATATGCAAATGGAGGGTGTGTACATGTCTGCCATTGTATAAGAGTAAACCCTCAATTTTTTAATTTAATGTCTGTCCCCTGCCTGTTCTCTCATGTTTAAGTTTCTTTTCTATTTTCTGGTTCCAAATCTAACAACCCAGTTACAAATTCTTAATAGCAGGAAGAAGAAGAAAATGTTTTGACACTTGGTGGTGTAGTTGTGTAAGAGGCGGAGTTCATCAGTTGGGGCTGACAAAAGAGATTAGGATATATGATTGTAGTGGGAGGTGGAAGGTTTCTCCAACACTTTCTTCTTTTTTTGAAAAAAAAAAAAGAAATTTTATTTTTAAAAAATATTTCCCTTTATGAAAAATATTGGTGAGTATTGAGGAGGGTGTTTTTAAGATTCCTGTTGTTTTTGCTTTGTATTCATGCGATTGCGGGCCATACCCTGAATGCCTTATTTGTTTTAAAATAGTCTTTAATTTTTTTTTTTTATAATGTTTTGAGTGATAATTTGAGGGAGAAATATATATCATAATCCAACAGGGCCAAATTCAATGGGGAATGGGCTGCCCTTTTGACGAAAATGGGGTTGTTGAAAAGGGTATCCGACTCTTTATTGTCAGCATATTACACGTGGCTTATGTCTAAATCTGTGGTTGTGATTACTTTATCTTTTCTTTCTTTTTTATAATAATATTAATATATTTGAGTAAGATATATATGAGAGAAATTGTTGGTTAAAGCCAATTTCGTTTTCACCTCTGGTTAAGTGGTCCCCGGTGGAGAAACAAAACATGGGGCCCACATTCTCTCTCGCAGGGAAAAGCTTTGGTCCTACCTTCCGAATGTGGGGACACGTGTACTACTTGACTGACATGTTGAGTTTAGGTGTCATGTGTATGTGACACTCAGTAAAGCTAATTCTCATCTCATTTACACACGTGTTCCCATCTCTTTATTATTTTGTCCTTCGATCAAATTCTTAAAAAAATAAATGGGAAAGACATATTTAACTATAATTTATTTAATTGAATAAAATTTTCAATTAACATACTAAATTAATTAAAAAAAATTAATAACTAAAACGTGAGTCGATAAATTTTGAAAAATTTTAAAAAATGCCAAAATAATACTTCTATTCAAATTTTTTTTTAAATTACAAAAAAGATTAAAAATATTATAAAAATATATATATTTAAAAAGTCACTTCAACAAATAAAAGCTAAAAGTATACATTTATCCTAAAATATACTAAAAAAACGAATAAATTTCTAAAATGGTTCAGTATAATTATAATTCTAAACTATAAAATCAGTCCAATTGAACCATTCAAATTTATAGCAGTTATCCACCGTTAATTTTTGTCGTTGAGTGAATTCGTTTGCTTTATGGATCAATTATATCGTGACACGGGTCATGAAAATTTATAAGTCAAAGGTATAAATTTGCCCCTAGAGTATATCCAAAAAAATAAATTAGCCACTAAAATATACAATTGATCCAATTATATTTTTAAATTATGAAATCGGTCCAATTAAACCCCTCAAGATTTATTTGTTACCCACTATTAACCTATGCGCTAAGTTAACTTGGTTGTCATATAGACTAATTATATTGCGACACGTGTCATGAAAATTTATCTGTTTATCCATCAATACGATGTCGTTTGAAGTAATTTTTTTTAAAAAAATCCAAACGGTGCCGTTTTGGATATTAAAAATAAAATAATAATAATAAATTAATTATAAAGTATCCAATTTATTCCAAAAACCTTAAATTCTCTTAAATACTCCTTTAGAAGGAAAAAAAAAAAGAAAAATCAATAGGATATTCAGGTCGATAAATTTGAAGTTAAATTTACCTGAAAAGGAAAAATTAAAAAAAATCGAAAGGCTATATAATTAAAAGAATTGTAATAGATTGAGTTCAATGGCTATGACTGAGATGAATTGGAGGAAAATGAGAGATGTTCTGACTTATATTTGAACAAATAAATCTTGAAGGGTTTAATTGGACTGATTTCATAGTACGAGGATATAATTGCATTGATTGCATACTTTAGGGGTTAACTTGTTCTTTTAGACATACTTTAGGGACAAATTTGTACATTTGACTTATAAATCTTCATGACATCTGTCGCAATATAATTGGCCCACGTGGCAACCGAGTTCATTCAACTGCAAGAGTTAACGGTGGGTAACGGCTGCAAACTTGAGAGGTTCAATTGAATCGATTTCAAAGTTTTAGAGTATAATTGTACTGCGACATACTTTAGGGATTGACTTGTTCTTTTGGGTATAATTTAGGGAAATATTTGTACCTTTGGCCAAAAGTAAATATTTGTTGTATCTCTTATATATCTTTAGGAATAATTTGAGTATATTTTAGTTTAGTATATCTTGAAAATATTTTGAGAATATTTTAGAAATTCCTTAGAAATTACTTGAAAATAATATATTAAGAATGCTTTGACAATTTTTGAGAACATGTTGGATATACTTTGAGTATACATTGAGAATTCCTTATAAATTACTTGGAAATTCCTTTAAAATATATCGGGTATACTTTAGGAATTCTTTGATAATTTCTCGAGTATATCTCAGATATACCATAAGAACACCTTGGATATACCAAACCAATCCAATTCACTGTATTTTTAAAACTGCAGTTTGATTGTATATTGGTTTGGTTTGAATGGATTAGATGGTTTATAAACATCCACGGTTTGATTACATATTGGTTCGGTTTAAAGGAATTACTTGGAAATTTTTTTAGAATACATATGGTATACTTTAGGAATTCTTTAAAAATTCCTCAGGAATATATCGGATATACCTTATGAACATTTCGGATATACCAAACCAATTTAATTCATTGCATTTTTAAAACTACAGTTTGATTGCATATTGGTTCGATTTGAACGGATTAGACGGTTTATAAACATCCCTAACCATCAAATAATATTGATAGATGGTAGCGAGGACTTGTGATCTCCTAGAATTTTGACAAGTAAAAATATTATTTAAGCCATCAAGTCATCTATAGACCAAAGGTTAGGCCAATATTGATGCCGACATATAACAATTATCAATATAGATGTAGAATTTGCAACAAATAACAAGAGGGGTGGAAAGGTCAAAACAGCCAAGATGTTGATAATACTAATAAATATATCATAAATTGGAATGGGAAAAGGGTATTAGAGCAACATTATTATTATATGAATACAATATTTATTTATTAAATTGTAACACATTGCAAATTATTATAAGAAGACTGTAAACCCTATCTACAATCATATACCAGGAAAAAAAAAATTATGAATTAGATTGGGGAACAAGCAATATTATCGTATAAAAAAAAACCCCAAGAAGCTTGAAAATGAAGGATATGTGGGTAATTAATCAAGTGAAAGAAAAATCATAATTTAATATCACTTGCTAGAATTAAAAGTTATGTTTGAATAGAATATATGCTTGGAAGGGGGAAAAAAAAAGTTAAAAGAAGAAAGCCAAAATTATACATAAAATGGGAAAAAAATTGATTCAAGAAAGTGGGGAATACCCTTAAGCTTGTGCTTACCATTCAAACCTTTTGTGGAGAGTGCATGGACCTCACTCACCAACTGGACAGAGGTTCAAAGATTCTTCAATGATTCAAATTACATAACCAATCAACACACCAAAAGCTTCCTTATTTTATATATTATTAATTTGTGGGGAGACAATTTCATCAAAGGCATTTATGAATGTTACAAATTATCTTCATCTTTCTCTATTTTTCTCGTTGCTTTTACTATCGAAGTAGTTGAATCGGAACAGTTCCAGTGCACCTCTTTTATCTCTTTTTGTCTTGCAGAATTAGAAGGTTCGGAAACCAGATTATGTATATATATATTTCTATTATGTTATAATATTATATTGTTTATAAGGTTTATATTTCAATAGCTTTAAGATCAAAATTATTGATTTGTTCCTTTACGATATTCTTTCTTTCTTGTTTGTGACTATTGGATTCATCAAATTGACTTAAAATAAAATTATGTAGCTAAAAAACTTGTCAAGATTAGTAAATTTATGGTCATGAAATCATTTCCAGTAGAATTGACCAAAATTGAAAATTCATAGATTCTCTCTATAGCTAATAACTATGGTCCCTAAAGACCAACTCATACCTAATTCTTTTATATATATATATATATATATATATATTAAACCACTAAGATAATAGTGGGACTCACCTAATATCAACATGAAGATTGAAGAGCTCCAATACTCTAATCAATGTGGAGCCAATCGCTGATATGGTTATTACCATGATTGTAAAAATTAGACCGGACTAGTTCGGTCGGTTTAATCGGAAACCAGCCTTTAGACTAGACGGGTTTTATTCCCAAAACAAGGGAAAAATAATCCGGTGGAAAAATAGGTGATCCGGCTTGTTCAATAGAAAAAATCGAGAACCGGCCAGTTTTGATCGGTTTTTCCGAATTTTTTTTAATTTTTTGTAAAAAAATTTTAATTATTAAATTTAGTCCAATCTAGCCAATTCAACCGGATTAACCAGAAAATTGACCCCAAAACTAGATGTGTTAACTATAAATTAATCAAATTAGTCAAAATAAACATGTTTTTAAATAATTAACTCACCATTATTTATAAAATGATATGTTATCTTCATTCTTACTTTTTTTTATGTGAGATTGTTCACTTATTTTTATTTTTTTTACTTCTTTTCTATATTATTTTTTTTTATAATTTGAAAATTTTGGTCGATTGTATTTTCAAGTTATAAATTACATTTATATTTAATAATTAATTAAATATTTAGTTATACAAATATATGAAATATAATTTTTAAAAAAAATAAAAAAGAAAATATTAGACATGTTATATTATTTTTGTACATTAGAAAAGATGTCCAACAACTTTTTCTCTATTTTTATTATGTATGAGACATTATGTTTTTATTATATATGAGATATGTTATATTTTATGAAAATATTATGTATACTAGTTCGACTTTGGTTCGATTTTAAATCTATGACCCACTGATTTTTTCGGTTTACTGACTGGACCGATTTTTACAACTTTGGTTATTACTTTATTACTTGAGTGGGGTTGGAGATCCACCCATTGTGATATAAAATTAAGTAAAAATTTAAATAAAGCACTATTAATTTTATATTTTTTAATGAAAAAATAAGGAATAGTAGATATCGTTGCCATTAATAATATATATTTACATTTATTTTTCTTATGCTAAGAAAATAATTAATTCTCACACAAAAATGCTAAAATTAAGATTAACTTTTATTTTGTAGATAAAAAAAAAAATTAAAAACATATTACAATAGGTGGTTGATGATGGCCCCAACCTAAACCAACCTACTGCTATGATATCCTTTATTCTTGGGTGAATTACTCCAACGATATTTTAATTTAATTATATAAATTGTAACAATTTAATATTTTAAAAATTATTTATAACACAAAAATATTTTAACTTTTATTTTGTAACTAAATAGTATTTATGTCTTCAGCTATTAGAATTTGTTTAATATTATGTTTGGAAAAAACGCTTTTCGGAAAAAAAATTTGTATTTTTAACTTTTTTGAGTTTTGAAAACTGTTTTTAGTACACAGATAAATAAATATTTTTTTCAGAAACATATTTGAAAAAAAACAATTCATAAAAAATTAAAAAAATTAATCAATTAGATCAAAAAATTGAAAATATGCTTTTGGAACACTCAATAGTACTCCTAAATATCTCATTAGTCTCTCTAATAGAAATGTGACATGAAATATCCAAATAAATTTTAATAAAAACAAAATTAGTTGTAATATCCGGTGAACAAAGTTGAAATTTATGATATTATAGCTAATTTTATTTTTCTTAAAATTTATTTAATGTGAATATTTCATATCACACTTATGTTAGGAATACTATCAGTTAAAAACATAAGTACTATTTAGTTACAAAATAAAAGATAAGATATTTTTGTGTTATAAATAATATTTGAGATACTGAATTGTTACGATTTATATAATTTGAATACTTTTGTATTATAAATAATTTTTCAAATTATTACGAATTATATAATTGGGGTGATGAAATTCACCCTCATTTTTGTCTTGGAAATTGCATTGCAATATTTTCCCTTTTAAAAAGAAAACAGAAATAGGGCTCCATTCATTTGGTCTCTTTAGTGACAGTCATGGACAGTTACTCCGTTCTATAAAAATACTTTCATTTTTATTTTTCTATAATTAGACCTTTTTTTTAAACAATATATATATATATATATATAATTTGTTAATTCTATCATATCATTATCCTAATATATATAAAAGTGAAAATATGAGGACAAATAAAATGAACGTAAAATACTTACTATTTCTATTTTATATATAACTTTTAAAAATTGACAAATTAGTAATTTGGAGAGATACTATTAAATTTGAGATAAACGTCTTTTAGAGTAGATAGATATAAAATTGATAATTATATTTCCATGAGTAATCAACAAGGTTTTATAATAAAAGTTGTTTTTTCCATTAATTTTCAGTGCGTTCTCATGCATTTTAATAAGAATAATAGACATTATAACAAGCTAATTAAATTAAAAGTTTTATTTAATTATGAAAGAGAGCCTTAAATGATTAATGAGAGAATTGAAAATTAAAATTAATTACTCAATAGTAATCATCAATATTTTTGCATAGATTTGAAGTAAAGATTGCTAATAAAGTAATATTAAATTTGAGTTAAACATGAACATCTTATTTACTATGAATAAAATATTATAAAATAATATGAAATTTATTTTAAACATGCACTCCTATAAATTAATAAAAAAAAATTATATAAAAACCACATGTGTAATTAATGATGAGTTTAATATCTAATAATCACATGTAAGACACGTTAATAATTTTGGGAAATACTACAAAATAATATTAAATTTAAGATAAACATGAACTTCTTAGTTATTATGAATAAAATACTATCAAATAATATGAATTTTGAGATAAACATGTACTCATATAATTCAATATGAATAAAATACCATAATATTATAAAATTCATACTATAAATAAAATATTACACTATTATGAACAAAATTACATTGTTAGTTAAAATACAAAACGTAACGCATTAATTATTAAATTTGAGATAAACATGCGGCTCCATTCCAAATATTAGTAATCACGTGCAAAATACGTTAATGAAAACTAGTATTTTAACACCCCTTACATGTCTGATAACAGCTGAATAAGATAATGTCACATCCCGATTCTCTCACTGTATCTGTTCAATTATTAAATTACATATATAATGTAATACTCAACAATTAGGCCTTAGTCATGATATATGAATATATGATATATAAGGGGTAAATTGGTAATAAAATACATGTATATATACATTAGATTTGATGTTATAATGAAGGTATATTAGAGATATATTGGCCGATTTTGTCTTCGATTTCAAGAATGAGACAAAATAAATCAATATAAGTGAAAATTTAGATGTCACAACTATGACAAAGGGGTGTCACAACCATAAACATCAAATTTTTGGGATAAACATGACTGTTCAAGGACGGTTACTACAGTAACCCTTTATGACAGTGAAATGGTCTGTATATAACCTTTTTCCACATTTTTATCTTCATTTTTCATCATCTTTTCTATTCTCAAACCCTAAACCCCTATCACACATCCTCAAGAACCCTAAGTGAGTGATTGTTTATGAGTTTTGAGTGAATTAGCATCAAATCAATAAGAAAAATAAGATTAAAGCAAGATTTGAAGGAATTATCCTCTTTGTGAGTTTTTGGAGGAGAGATAAAATTGGTGCAAGAGAGCCAACGAGTTCCTTGCATGATCAAGGGTAGTTTCTACCATCAAGAGGTAAGAAAATCCAAGAAAATAATCTATTTGACATGATTATAAGGTTATATGTGGTAATTGTGTTGTTTGAATGAAAAACCCTTAGTAGGAGATGAAGGGTGTTTGGATAATAGGTGTATTTATGTTCTTTGAAGATATTGGGAGTGTGATATCATGATATGGAGTTAAAATCATGCATAATAGCCATAGTTTGGGAAGCATAGGGTGATTTTACGTTTTTCACATATCACGATAGACATATAGTATTTGATATATGACATTGATTGTGATTGGAAAACAAAGATAAGAGGGAGGAGAATGACAAGTAGATAGTTCCTTAGTTGAGTTTTTGTCAAGCTCCTAATATAAGTTTGTACATATACGTATTGTTATTTGCTCTTTAAATGTGATAAATGCATGTAAATATTGAATTGTGTGCAATGATATTGTTGAGCATGCCTATTTATTAAGTAATATGATATTATATAATATGAGTTATGAAATGACGTGATTAAATGTTAGAAAGGTTAATTAGAGTGTTTAAATATGTATAAATATGGTAATGAATAAGAAAATGACATGTGTTAAAGTGGATACAACGTATGTGTAAAGCGTGATTGTGAGTTTGGTTGTGACCCCATTTTGGGGGATGTTTTGAGTTGTGATAACTTATTTGTTTTGTTATCCAATTACTATGGATGATGTCTATGCATGTTTAGGAAGAGTTTAGAGGTGGAATTTTGACAAAATTTGACCATAGGCACAAGTTAAAAACTTTCACAACTGGCGTCACAACCATACTGAAACTATCATGATTATGAATATAGAGGCAGTAGCCTTCACGACCATGCTTCACGGCCAACCATATTTGTCATGGTCATGAAGACACTATTCACAGCAATAGATTACCTATATTTGAATGATATTTTGGTGGGTCTGTTACATGCTGATTTTGCACAAATGTTAAAGTATGATGTAGAAACATGTGAAAACATGTTGATATGTATAAATGTGACATGTGAGCATGCATATAAAATATAAAAACATGATGGAAATATAAAAGAATGAGATTGAAACAAAGGGATGCCTTGATATAAATGCTCATTTCTTTACTTCAAGATTACTTTAGGTTAAATGATGCATCATGAAGGAGATAGACGGTACATATCGATGAGATGTATGAGTGAGGATCAGGTTGTTTGGCCCTGGACTGGGTGCTCCTGTTCCTGGTACTCATATCCATTATACTCAGTCAGGTTAGCTAAACCCTGGTTTGAGTGAGCAAGCTTGACTTGAGAGAGCTTGAATGAACGTACAAATTACAGTTATACTCAGTTAAGTTAGTTGAGCCCTAGTTTGGGTAAACAAGCTTGACTTGAGAGAGCTCGACTGAGTATACAAATGAGTAGGATACTAGTTCACCTACTTTACACTGGAGTTCCAAACAGTCCGAGAATAAGGCTTGGGTTATTTGTTGAAGTTGATTAATTGAAAGAAAGAGAAATAGATGGACAAGTTAAAAAGTAAAATGTTATAAATGGCCAAGACAAATGGTATAGACATATGAAATGTATTTCATATATTAGGAAAATAGTTAATGCATGAGTTTCACATTATATATGCAAAAGTAGAAGGCATGTACTATGACATAGATATGATAATACATGTAAGTGATATGATATTATTATATTTTTTATAAGCATGATTAATATGTTCATACGCCATGATACATGATGTCATGCCATATTTTGTGATGTATATCTGTTTGATGCATGGGAAAATCCCAATGCCTATGTACACTACTAAGATAGAGTTAGCTTAACGTGAGTTTTTCTCAATTAGGTTAAGGAGCTTGTAGATAATAAGGTTGAAGGAAAAGAAGTTAGTCAGAGCCCATATCAAAAGAGAACATTGTGACCTAGTTTGTGGGTCTATCTATCATGTTTTATATTTTGTATAAATATGCATATGAGAATAATAATTATGACTTATGATCTGATACAAATATGATGTATGTTTATTTTGGATATGTATAGGGCCTTGGGCCAAAACCTAATATTGTTTTATATATATATATATATATATATATTATGAGAACAAGAAAAAAAATAAATGAGCTAATATGATAATTAACTAGATAAGATAAGCACAGATAGTGATATTATATTTATATAATGAAATTATTCCTATTATGGGGTGATATAATAGGCGTAATCATATTATATAGGTAGAACGTCATAGATAAGATTCATATACTTATTGGGATTTGAGGATGAATCACATTCTTAAGACACAACGGAAAATAAAATTTTTCAAAATCCAAATCAAATGATTCTACTTGTGCCATTAAAACTAATTCAATTAAAATATAGTTAGAAATTATACCTTTAATTTTTTGTGTCAATTCTCTAAATTTTCTTCTTGTTGAGTTGTCGCAACCATAACAATCCAATATAGGATCGTCTCTAATGATAATTCATACGGAAATGAAAAATGAAACCACTAAGCTATACCTTGAACACACTCTATGTGTTAGCAAAAAGTGGTGTTCCTAGAGAGAAATTAAGAAAATTATCAAATAACATTTATGAATGCTATCAGTATTTTTCTGATGGAAAAACACTATTTATAGGTATTCCTAAACATCATAGGTTGACAAAATTACCAAAATAGGTTTGAGAGGCTGAATTGGCAATTTGGCAGTCAAGTTGGCCAATCTGTTATGCTGTGCACAGCCCAATATTGCCAACCTTGCCACTGGCCCGTGACTCCCCAATCGATTTTTTTTTTTCGAATTTTTTCCGTGATCTCATCAAGATCCGACGCTAAATAATTTTCTCATATTTTTGAATCTCATCTAAAACCATTTTACTTATTCTTCACACTTCTAGTGCTTGTGACCCATTAGGTTCCCGGTTATGTTGGCCTCCCGAATTAACAATTAATTTGAGTAAGTCATGAGCGGTATCTCGTAACATATCATGACCTCCAATTGACCGAAAAGTCAGTGGTTTGACTATGAACATTTCCATAGACAACAATATATGTAATTTGTCCTTTCACCATCCTATGCCCCACTCGGTTCAGAGTATGGATTATGTGTCAGTTTCTGCTAAACTAACTACGTCACATCTAGCCTAAGTGATGTTAGATATTGTCCATGAGACTCATTACTCTATTAGACATGTCACTGAAAAACATTTTTAGGACGTTTCCACTCTGGCCAGAGATTCCTGAGTAATAATCCCAACAAGAGGCCGTTGGTATATAATCCCTCTATCAAGAGAGGTAAATCCTCTGTTGGCTACCTAATTACCTTTAAATACTTCAAGTTGTATTCAATCAACATTCTATGAGCAACCTTTATGAGGTAATAAGGAATGATTTCAAAGCACAAAATCAGTATCCAAGATATCATTGAGTACCTCAAGTCTAAGAATACTTGCATCATTGTTATGATAAGACTATCATTGACATTTGAATAGATAATTTATATGATCGTTTTATAGCAGATCATCCAATGTATTTGACTACTCATAGCAATGCTCCACATGTCAATTTTGAACATCTCATGCTCACAGCTTATGAGATCTACTATTTGATCAAATCAAGAAGTATGACATATGCTAGTCTATCCGAATCAATAATGTCCCGTCTTGATGATCCTATGATTAGAGATAATTTAGATACTAATATAATTATACATGGAAGGAATCTCATTATCACGATATCATCATAATTTCTTTCATGCTATGTTTCATATCGTGAATTTTCATTAATTGATTTAGGATCCAATCAATATATAATATAGATGAACATCAATTAAATAAAAAATACTTTTTTTATTCATTCAAAATAAGTTTGTACAAAAAGTACTAAACGTGATTGACTTTAGAGCACTTTCAAACAATACTTACAACCCTTTTAATATTATATTTAAATCAAATATTTAACTCATATTATATATGCAATGCTTGCTTCATAAAATGATGTATATATAAAATATAAAATAGCTCCAACTTGAATGGACGGTTATATCTAATGCGCTACTGTGATGAGTCCAATTGATTATGCGGCTCTATCTACAAATCTATCACTCAACTTCTTTCTATCTACAATTTGTGTGAGAGAAAACAAACTCTCACACTAAGCTTATACTTAGTAGTGCATACTTTGTGACAATAATTAATAAAATCAACACAATAAAAATCATAACAATAGTAATAATTTTGGCATCATAAATAAAAATTTTAAACGAATATATATAACAACAAAGATATTATCGCTCCATATTTACTTACTAATTTTTTCTTGAATAATAAAGCTAAAAAAATTTCTGTCATTCTTTCATTTATTTTCTTCACTTAATTACTCAAATTAAATTGCCAAGACCAGAATTTAGGGAGACATAAAGATCGTGACCTTACAGTCGTCATGACTTTATAATCATGTAATAAATATTTGAAAAACTGAACTTCATGCGCCCTCATTTTTGAATAATTGGCTATAAAGTCTCATCGTCTCTGATTAGTATGCCAAAATGTCTATCATATTCTTGTCCAGGCATTAATCAGGGACCAATATAATTTCATCTTTGTATTAGACTTAATTATTCATCAATTTACCATTTGTCCGTAATTTTTCATTTATAACAATTCTTAACTTTATTCATGAAAATTCACTACTTAAATCAACTTTCAAGTGATTGCATTATATATGTATAAGACAAGTATCTAATAAAATAAAATCATATAATCATATAATTATTTACAAAGTAATACAATTAAAATTGAACACTAAATATAAACATACTATCATATAATTTTAAAATATAATATTAATTATTGCTAATAAAATATGCACAGACTTTTTAACGAAATCGATTCCCTCAACTGTTCCCTCATTTATCCCAGTATAACTTCTCTTCTAGCTTATTCTTCTCCTATAGTGGCTTTTTTAGTCTTAGATATTCCTATATCATATTGTTATTTTAATTTAAGTCATTGCATAATAAAATTTCTAAAATATTATTCCAATTAAAAGTTCCTCATTAATTGATTATTATTATTATTATTATTATTATTACTATTATTACTACTACTACTTTTCCCATTCCTTTGAAAAACTCATGGTTAGGAGAACAACTTCTTTTATTTTCCTCTCCCCCCCCCCCCCCCCCTTTTTTTAAATGTATAGACACTTCCAAAATTTCCACAAATCAATTTTGGATTTCTTCATATCCTCCTCCTATTTTATTTCTTTCAATTCCCTATCACTCAATTTTGCTAATTCCATGAAATCTCAATTAACTTTCACAATTTTGGATTATTTCCTATTAAACAAAGTTTACATTTCTAAGCAAGAAAAGTAAGATTCCATCTTAAAATCAAAAAATTAATTAGAGAGTATAAAAAAAAAAACAAAAGGAAACACTTACCCAATTACTCCATGTTAACCAAAATTTTGATGCCTCCCTATTTGAGATTTTCTCTCATTTTTGTCTTTAATTTATTTTTTCATTATAGTGATATTGAAGGCTTATGATAGAAATGGAAGATGGATAAAATGAGTAGGTTTCAAAAGTGGAAATTTTGAAAAGTTTTTGGAGACAATTTTTCGGGTGGAGAAAAAATGGAAAAGAAGAAGTGAGAGAGAGAAAATACTTTGGTAGAAATTAGCAGAAGAGTGGAAGTAAAAGATATTTAAAAATAATTATGATGGACTTAAGGTTGGGAAATTGACATAAGTAACACAATAACTATGCAAAATAGGTCCAAAATTTATTGTCACAACCAAAAAATCAAGCTAAACATAATCCCAAAACTATAAAGCCTGCCTAGCACAAGTTTTAATGCCCGGCTAAATAAAATACCATAAATTTAGGCAGTGCAATGGCCATAAATTTAGGCACATATATATATATATTAATTATTATATATTTAAATTTTTAAAAAAATTATAGATTTAAATTTATTTGAATGTTATATAATTTAAATATTATGGTATAAGTAAGTGTATATAGCATAGAATAGTATATAATTAGTAGTTACATTATTAAAATAATAAATTGATATGAATTATAAATAATAAAGCTTATTATGGGGATTAGATAAAAATGCACTATGCAAAATTATATATAAGGTATATGTATTGTATAAGTAGATCATATCTAATCTTCTAGATAATTTTAATTTACAATTATATTATATCCATAAATTTCAAATTAATTTCATTTGTATTGGGATGTGTTATATGTTTGTTATATATTTATTTTATTTTTATTATTTAATTATTGACGGGATTAAAAATAAAAAATATGGTATTTACATAAAATGAAATTTAGTAAATATGATATATAAGGTATATTATTATCTAATTTTTTATTATAAAAATTCTGAAATTATATATTTTAAAACAACCACCTATTTATCAAATATATTATCTTAATTTGTATATCTTAGTTATATAAAGGTTATATGTATGTTATATGCATATATAAATAAAAGTTTTACAATTTCAAAAATAAGAACCGATAAAAAATGCAACAAATGTTATATTTTTCATTTACAATCAAATTTGAAATAAAAATAAAAAAATTACAAAACATATTTGAATTCTATGATATACAAATTATTATCACGTATTTATTATTATTATTATTATTATTATTATTATTATTATTATTATTATTATTATTATTATCCACAATACTGTTAAATCCAACCGAAAACCTTATCATCTTCCTCTAATATATGAATATATGTTAGAAGAAAAAAAGATCGTGAATTAATTAACAGCCACGGTTGTTCCAATACTGTTCCCGGCCACTATCGCCACCATTACCACCACCAGAAACATCGTCAACAAGAAAGACATGTCTTATGTCCATGACAAGATGTATGATTTATACCATAGCAGAAAATGTCAAATCTTGCAACTGTATTTCCATTTCCAATTCCATTCAAAAAGAAAAACAAATTTTAGAGTTTGAATCTGATCTCCATATACTTTCTTCTTGCTTTACGATTTCCCACAAAGTTTATCAAAACAAGTTACTAAAATTAAAAAAAAAAAAAAAGATGCAGATGAGAGAAGAGAGGAGAAATTTACAGAGATTTGAAATTAGCTGTGAATAATAACCATGGAAAAAGCTAAAAAATATCAAGAATTTGGAAGATGAATCCATTGCATAGAGGGCAATTACCCCTTTGGACCGAAAGCTCTCCTAAACATAATCTGCAAAAGGTATAGGAGAATAAATACTACACCTTTATGCCTAACCATGCACACACAGCAAGTGTGTTCTATTCAATCGCAACCATCCAATTCATCATCTTCTTCTTCCTCCTCTTCTACATCATCACAATCCTCGTCATCTCCCATTGTATACCTGGATCCAACAAATCCCATCTGCCTATCTGTAAACCAATGTCGAAGAACTGGAAATGCAATCGCAAAAATCAAAAGTAGAAGCCCCTAAACAAAATTACGAACCGGAGATGGGCTTGTGAACAGAGCACTGCATGAAGAAATTAGAGGAGAGTGGATTAATGATTTGCGAATAGAAGACAAGAGATTAAAATGGAGATGTGTTTGCGAACAGAGCAATGTGGAAGAGAAAAAAGGTTGAGAATTTAGGAGAATAATCAAACAAACGGTGAAGAGGAGATAGAATGGAAAGATAGACCATGAAAAGAAACGAAGCTGCAAATTGCGCAGATGAGAGTTTATAGGGGAAAATAGGGAGGGGTATAAGTGTAATTAAATTTTCAGACTTTAAAATTTGTGCTATTTTGAAAACTAGCTCAGAAATATTTATTAAAAAGTCCCATATGGGGTCTTTTTCTCAATGAAATTTAACAGCCATGTGGGCCGATTCTTCCTTTTTCTTTTTCTTTTTTTTTTTTTTTTAACGTTAGACCTCTTCTTTTTTATTTTATTTATAATATTATTTATTATTTTATATTTATACATGTATATTATTTTTTTAGTTATTTTATCATTATTATTAATTTTTTATTTTTTTTCAATTAAATTTCTTTTAATTAATTCCAATTATTTTCTAATTCAATCATAAATTTCAAATTCCTTCAACAATTCCTAATCTTATTTTACTTTTTATTATTATCTAAATTTAAATTCCTATCGATTTAAATGCTTCCGACCTCGGAATGCATACCGACTCGGAAATAATTTTTATTGAATTATTTTTATAGACAATAACAACAATTTTTACAGACATATTGAATTTATATAATGATAAGTTTAAATTGAATTTCAACCTTGCATGTAATTTATAACATGAATTTAAAAATACTGAGTACAATTCTTATAAGTTATTTGAGAAGTTAAAATATTTTTATATAGTTCAATAATTAATTTATTTTAGTCATATACATAACGAGTTAAGTTTTTAAAATTTATGTGCATAATATAATATAATTTATTTTTATATAAAATATAAGAATCAACCGAAAAGTATTTACTACATCTATTTTATATATAATTTTTAATAATAGACAAATTAGTAATTTGATAGAATTTGAAATACACATACATTCCTATAATTTATTATGAATAAAATATCATACTAAGACAAAAATAAATTAATAAAAAAATTATATAAAAGCCAACTGGTAATTAATGACAAATCTAATATTTAATATTTAGGTACTGTAACGCCCTTACATATAGCTAGGATTAATTCTCGACTCATATGCACGTATGTTATCCAACTACTATATAATCATGCGGAAATCCAAAACTTGTTTAAAACGATGTGGTGCATTATGGTTATGATGACTAACTTTAAAACCAACCACAAGACAAATCAAAATTTTCATGGATATATATATATATTGAAATGGTGGAGTTTACAAAAAAAATATGTTTACAAGAACTTAGCCCTTAAAAGAGCTATAAAATACAACAAGAGTCACTATGTGACTTATACCCTATATAGCTCTATATGATCTGTGTATTTTGGGCTCTTTGGACTATTTCTCTCCACTTATGTGAGAGACAGCAACATACCTACGCAGAACAATCACTTAGTAATATACAATATTAAACAATGCATGGACATACATAAGTTCTAACATGTGTCAATCCGCATTTTTCCCCCTGCTCATATCACGGGCAAATATAATTATCTGATCTTACATCTTACAAGAATATTATCTTATAATAGTTATTCAATTATGTATTGGACCCCTCTGGGCATTAAGCTTTTCTCTGCATGAGTAGAATTATGTACCCTTGGGGTATTAAGTTTCAAGTTATAAAGCATTAACCTCTTTGGGTATTAAGCTTTAAGAGTAATAAACATTAAGGTACTATGGTACCATTCAACTTTAGCTAACATTTTAATAAATATATAACTAGTTTTACAAGTTTACCGAGATTTCACAATCATGTCACAAGATGCACAAGCAAATATTTCGAAGTTTAGTCAAGCATCAAACTCATACACAACAATCAACCACCACATTCCTACAAAGGCACTAGCCTCTCACATATTTGTGCCTTCAAGGCTCTCACCACACTTAATACTCTTTTTAGCATTCATGATTTACCCACACAATGCTCATTAACTTTAAGTAATTATGATTCAATCATGAATCTTATAGTATTCAAACATTTATAACATTTTAATTATATAATGATCACAAACATGAGTCCCAATCATACCGTAAAAGCAAGAGTATTATTATATACAAACCTCAAGTCTTCACCAACTTGATCTCACAAAAAACAAACTCCTCTACCTCCTTGGTGTTTGCCTCAAGGGTTTTGAAGAGCTCCTAAAACCAACATTACTCATCAAAACCTTTACTTTGCATAAATACTAGAAATCATAACTATAAACTCTAGGTTCCATAGTTCTCACCCATGATGTGTTTCCAAAACTAGATCAAGGGTTCAAGGCTACTCTCTAATACTTGGTTTAACCTTTAAATCACAAGATCTTACTCTATATCTCCCTATTTCGGTCATAAACTCCCAACCCTAGGTAGATTTTTGGGTTCCCTTTCTAAAAGAAGAAGGAATCAAAGAGAATCAAGAATTAAAGAAGGTAAAGTAGTGTAAATCTTACCAAAATCCCCTTAGATAACTCCTTAAAGTCGGATTTAGTGTTGGGTCTTCTTGTTCTTCTTCCTCCTTTCCACAAACTTTTCCCTTTCTTCTCAATCCACACTTAAAAATGAAGATCTTTAAGTTTGATTGTGTTTCTTTCAAGTATTTGAGTGATTTTTGGGTTGGATTCAAGCTTAAGAAGGAGAAGAATGTGATTTTAGGGTTTTTTTCTCAAGTAGAGGTGGTTGGAAATGAATTTATGACCAAAAAAGAGAGAACACAAGTATTTATATACCTGACATCGAGCACGGATCGTGCATCCTGCACAGATCGTACTCAATGCCCTAAAAATCTTATCCCGACATGGCATGGCATGGGTCATGCACAGTGACTTCAGCCACATACATTTGCGTAGGTTGTATGCAATAACTTCAATCACATACCTTTTTATTACCCCAAAAGATCATAACAATTTCTAGGTCCGTTTTGTAGGCGTGACATGTACAATATACTTCTATCTTATATATAATTTTTAATATTTGAGATAAACATGCTCCTCATCCAAAATATTAGTAGCATTAAAACTTTATCTATAAGCAAGAGTTCTATTAAAATTGAAATAAAGTTAATTTATTAATACTGCTGTGATATTATACATCTATACTTAGCTCAAGCATTAATTAGTTAATTAGCATTCCAAATAAGATGAAATAAATTAATAAAAAAATATAAAATCTAAATAGTAATTAATGACGAGTGTAATATCTAATAATCACATGCAATGACTCTATTGTATATATATATGATTCTTAATATTTGAGATAAATATGTATTTCCACCCAAATATTAGTAGTATTAGGACTTTATCTATGAACAAAAGTTCTATTAATATTAAAATGAAGTTAGCTTATTAATACTGTTATGATATTATAACTTTATATTTAACTCAAACATTAATTAGTTAATTAACATTAAAAATAAGACGAAATAAATTAATAAAAAAATAAAAAAATTTATGTAAAAATCAAATAATGATTAATAATGAATCCAATATCTATATTCACGTACAAATTACATTAATAAAAAAAACTAGTTATACTAATATTCAATATGCGTAAAGGAACAAAATGTTCAATATAGGTACTCTGATATCATCAAATAAAAATTTGTTATTTTGTAATGTTAATATAATATATGAGCTAAAATATATATTTATAGCCTATTGAGCTAGCTCAATCGGTATATGTACGTTTGAAACAGAAAACATTTGAGCAACAGAAAGAAAAATCAAGAAAACCTGAAAATTGGCAAACTGAGCTGTTATATGAAGAATTAGGGTTTTCAACTTGGCCTGCAATTCTGCTGAGTCCTGAAAACCTAGAAAGCGACGGAAGCTTGTCAGAAAGTAGTAAAGGATAAGTTCTCTTCAACACTTATAGGCAGCAGCAACCTCTATTCCTGCCGATTAGATTTCACTTTCATATTATCTTATTAATCAAGGATCTCAAAGTATGACCACATTTATTTTAATCGACTTCTTTAAAATGAAGTTTAATCACTTTTTTTTTTCAAAAAAAAAAAAAGGAATCATATTAATAATGCAATTAATTTGGAAATTTTACAAAAATACCAAAAAAGGATAACATTTTACATTGTTCAAATGCTGAAATCTTTTTTTAATTTTACCAAAAATAACTTTCTAAAATTAGAGTCAAAAGAACTCGATTGAGCCAAAATTCTAAACGGAAAATTGTCATCGATTCAACACATATATGCATCAGAAGACCGCGTCTTCTTTATCTTCAATAAGAATGAAAAGAGAGACAAAAATGGTAGAAAAAAAAAATTTTCCGTAAAATTGAAAGACTGATAATAATTATGAAAAAAGAAGTTAAATGTGGATATACGGTGAAAATTCCTCAATTTGGGAAAATTACTCTTTATATTATCTTTAAACTGTGGGTATACCGATTTTCAATTTTTTGAACCGATCGGTTGGCAAAAAGGGTAAAAAAGCCTGGTTCCCTTCGTCCAGCTCCGATTTTCAATTTTATCACATAATGTTTCTCGTTGAAAACGTTAATCACATAATGGTTAAGTTGAATTTGATAACGGCTCACTTAAAGCCGCATGAACCAGAAAATAATTGTTGTATTTTTTATTTAATGATAATGGGTATAATATAATTCACTAATTAATACCAGTATTTGCAGCTAATTATGTTAACTAATGTTAAAATTACAATTAATTTCTTCCCTTCTTCAAAAATAAATAAATAAAATAAAACATATAACACAGAATCAGGCAGCAGAAACAAACAATGCTTTGTTTTAGGTATTTCTTAGATGAGATTTGGGATTTGCAAACTCCACCACAAGTTTGTTCCTAATTTGATAATCTAATCTATAATTTAAATTAAATTTAGAGCTATAGATTTTCACTTTATCATTTTTTATCAAATTAAAAAAAGAAAAATCTTGCAATATTTAAGGCTTATCTTGGCAATCATATCATATATAATAATCCAAGCCACATGGACACATTTCAATGCAAGTGATGACTGGACTGACGCTCTTATTTTATTATATAATTTACCCTCTCAAACTTCACATGAAAGTGCTCTTATTTTCCTTGATTGCTTGCTTGTAAGCGATCTCCTGATTTATTTAATTCATGGTGATTTGACGCGGCTGAATATCTATAGTTTAAAAAAAAAAATTAATCCAATTACATGTCATCAAGTAAAATTGTTTTTTATATCTCTTTTTTTTTTTATGAAAAATATCGTAAAATTATTGTTTTTTTACAGCTGAATATTACTATTTTTCAACTAAGCCACAAAAGACATGCGAATTTCATATTTTCTTTTTTGCTTTATGTAAAAATAAATAATGCAAATATGTCACTTAAGTTAACTTTAACAATGTGAATAACCATTTTATAAATTCAAGAGTACAACTGACTTTCTTTCTTTTTTTTTTTTTCCGGATTTTGAATAGTAATTTTTAATTAATACTACATTAGATGATAATGTGAATCCTCATTTATAACATCTTTTATTAATTTTTCTTGCAGTGTATTTTTCTATCTATTGGATCATTGGGCCATAGAAATAAATTGCAAACTGAAAAGAATACTACCTTCAACCTATAAAAATAAATTTATTTCTATTTTTATAAAAAATAATAATTTTAAATAATATAATTAATTAAAATTATATAATTTTAATTATCATACCTCTATGTAAATTAAAGACATTATTACAAAATTAATAAATAATAAACTCATATTAACTCTTATTTATTAATAACAAGTCACATTTAGTATAAATATAATACATAGAATTACAAATTTAAAAATTCAAGTTGTATTTAATTAAAATTTATAAACACTCTATAAAAATCAGGAAATATTCAATTATAATTTCTAAAAATTTTTAAAAAAGTAGAAGTCTTCAAAATTCATAAGATATTCAATAGACTTTTGTGAGGTGATATTCAATAGATTTTTGTAAGGTGTTATATACAAGTAAGATGATATATAAAAAGATATGAGTAATGCTACATATCCTAATATTTTTTTTTTTTCAATTAGTATAAAATATTTGTACTATATTTATTTATTTTATTCAGTTTAAAATAAAAATAAAAATATTTTATATTAATTAAATAAAAAATATTGGGAGAAAGAGTGTTAAATAGCCTTTCCTTTTTTTTTTTTATAAATATTATACTCTTGTATACTTTCGAACACTTTTGATTTGATACTATAAACGCAAAAATCAGACAAAATCTTTCACCTTTTCACTAGACTTATTATTATTATTATTATTTTTTTCACTTTCTCATACCAAGCAGCAGCCACTTTAGCTAGTGGACCAGCCATTTTTCCTGTCGGCGACAACCAGCAGATTCCACTCGCAGTGGCCTTCTCTCCCACAAAGGTTTTTCCATTTTTCTCTTGCTATTGTTTTTTTTTTTTCTTTTGTAAAAATTAAAATATGATTTTTAGTTTAATTTTATAAGGAACTTTTTCTTTGATTGTTTTTTGGGTCTGTATTTTGTCTCTAGTATTGGCTCTCTTGCTATTAATCTGGGTTTGTTGTACTAGCTTTGTGCTAATAATGTAAATGTTTAGAAGGGTATGGAGATTCATGGATTTGTGTTTAAGCTTGGTTTTGATTCGGATATTTTTATGGGTAATAACCTTTTGCTGTTCTATGTAATTGTGTGAGATTGACGAATACGAAGAGGGTGTTTGATGAAATGTTTGAAAGGGATATTGCATCATGGAATACTGTTCTTGGAGTGTTTTTGGTTAATGGGTTTTACGCAGAGGCACTTGATTTGTTTATGAAATGAATTGGAGGTCTGGATTTCGGCCAAATATGGTGAGTGTTACAAGTGCGCTGTCAGTTTATGCTTGGTTTGAAGATAGCCGGACAGCAAGGCAAATTCACTGTTTCATTGTGAAGTTGGATTTGACTTGCAGGTGACTATTTGCAATGTTTTGGTTGATGCTTACAGGAAATGTGGGAATGTGAGAACTTTAAGGCAACTTTCTCGTCGATCAATCCGGATTTATTGTACTAGCTTTGTAGTTAAACTTTGAATCTGGGGGGTTTTTTTTTTTTCTATTCTTGATTAGTATTTTTTGAATATTAGAGAAGGTTTTTTATTTGTTAATTTTGCAATTTTTATGAACAAAATTGTGTGGCACCAGATGAATTGTTATAAATTTTCATTTGTTAATTTTGCAAATCTTTTATTTTTTACTTTAATTAATTGAAATTTCTTATATGACTGGCTTTGTTTTATTGATAGTGTTCATCAAAATCTTTTTTTTTTCCCCTTTTTAGCCTTAGCTAGAAAAGATAAATTTCATAATGTAGCTTTGATTCCATAATTATTTGATATGTTGATTTGAAATACAAATTTATGGGATCAAAATATTGATTTATTCAAATTAATAAAAATTGATCAATGTTTATGAAAGTCTATAAATGTCTATAAAAATTCTAAAAAAATAAAGTCTATGAAAATCATTAACAAATTTATAAACTCTACCAAAATCAATAAAAGTTTATAAATTCTATAAAAGTAATTCACTTAAAAAAAATTTATAAATGTCTTTTAAAATTCTAATTGAAAAAATTACTAAATATTTTCCAAATTAAACTATTTATTTTGAACTTGAAAAAAGACGGTGAAACTATTTTAGGGATGAAGCAAGCATTAAACAACATTTGCAGTAATGAAGAAAAAGTAGCATCATGTTAGACGGTGAAGCTTAGCAAGAAGAAAACGAGAGCCAAGAAACATTTGCTGTTTAAAGTAGATTAGAATATTATATCGGGTTTGAAACGAATATAAATATTAATATTATAATTTTAAACGGATTTAGATAGGAATACATATAATTATATTCAAAATTAAGTTTGGATAGGACACTTTTGGCAAATACCGTACCGTTGCCATCCCAAAGTGAGACAGTTCTCTCCAGTGCTTTAACCCGCAAAATAGAATATGATCACAAGTTCATTCTGAAGCATAAATCAGCCGTCAGTCTCACAAAATTCAAACATTTTCTGGAATCCCAGCGATATAAACACTAGAATCCAAAAAACTGAAGAAAAAAAAAGTACTCAGGTCTATGAAGATCAATTAGCAAATAATGTAAATTCCAATTACAAAGAATACCAAGTACGCCCCCATTCCCAATTTCAACAGTTCCTTGAAGATGGGTAAAAAGCTACCCAAAACAATGCTTTACTTTATCCCACCATGACATGGGATGTCCTGTTCCTATTCTTTCTATACAGGCTTCTAACAGGGAGTTCCTGATGTGAATAAATTTCTGGGGTGAGTTAATAGATTGCTAAGGAAAGAGCCATTTCTTATAACTTCTTGCTCTAATTGTAATAAAGAAAAAACCAGAGAATAAGACCAATAGCAACAATGCAAGTTTAGGTGCTTCTGGTCAGAGAACTAATCTGAATGTGTTGAAGATGACATGTTATTTGTCAGTTCAGCTAGCTTCTTGTCGTGCTGTTGCTTTAGATACCTTTGAGCCGTTGCATTCACAATCTTGAAGGAAAAGTTCAAGAGCATGAGCCAGACTACGGTGTTCCACAGTGCAG
Source organism: Balakata baccata (assembly GCA_949630135.1). Taxonomy (NCBI): domain Eukaryota; kingdom Viridiplantae; phylum Streptophyta; class Magnoliopsida; order Malpighiales; family Euphorbiaceae; genus Balakata; species Balakata baccata. The sequence goes on along the minus strand of CATIWF010014304.1, from coordinate 58,797 downwards.
CAAATGAGAAATCCCATTTTTTGGCCTGGGAAGAATGACCAATGAAAACATGTGACTAATTATATAATGTGAAATCACACAAGCTCAGAACACAAATATTATTAACAAAACAAATGAAGAGATCTCGAAAGTCCATAATTGCATCAAAATTGCTCCATACAAGAATGTAGTGGTTGGTACCATGTTATTTGGGGGAAGAGGTGCTGCAGGTGCCAAATACTTCTCTTTAACAGCATGCAGTTTGGCTACGAGATTGGGCAGCACAGAACCCAAACCAGGCACAAAGCTAAGAATCCAGATCAACTCATTTTCTATCCAGTCAAGGAGTTGATTATTGCAGACAGAGATGATGAAAACTGTCTGCAGAAAAAGCAAACAAACAAAGAATGATAAGAGCTCAGACCTATCAGTATTTCAAAACAAAACCTAGAATCTATTACCTTTCATAAAGGCATCAAATTTCATTGTTAATTCCTCTTCCATCTTATTCTTTTAAAGCAATAATCTAAGCAGTCAACTAAAGAGCTGCAACTTGCAAGTAGTATAGGCACCAAACTTCTCACCACTACTTAGGGAGTGTTTGGGATTGTGTTGATTGTTCCAAAAGCAGATTTTGAATTTTTTTTATTTAATTGACTGATTTTTTAAATTTTTTATACACTTTTTTTTTCAAACATACGGAAAAAACATCTATTTACTTACTTTTATCTAAAAGCAGTTTTCAAAACTTAAAAAAGTTAAAAATACAAATTTTTTTTCAAAAAACGTTTTTCCCAAACGCAATGCCAAACAAATCCTTAGAAGCTCTAAAATCCATATACTGAAATATTACCAACCTGTATATGAGTTTTGATAACTGCCTTTCCAATCAATGTTGCAAGGAAAAATGTCCAGAATGAAATCCCAAATTGTCCACACATAATGCCAGCAAGGTCAAATAGGGGATTTGGCACCTTAAAGATATTACAGTGAGTCAGCAATAACATTAACAAATGCAACACAAACAGACCATAAATCGAGGTCAACTTTTACACTATAAATCCTGTTGTCTAACATGGATATTTGTATGAAATTCTACCGATAATAGCTGGATGTGTTGCATCTATAGCAAACACAAAATTATTCAAGAGAACTCAGTCCAAGTGACATTTTAAAGTAACGTGTGAATCCATGCAAAATTTCAACCATACTTGTATTCAACCACCATAATATTAAAACTATCTAAAATTATTTTCTTTTATTTTTTGTTTTTAATAATCAGCATAATTTCGGGGACAGAGTTCTGCAATATTGGAAGCAATGTTAGTGAGATTTAACTATGCGGAAGGATTCAAAGGTCATAAACCTTTTTAATTGCAATGAATTTTTCCATGAGGAGAGCATAAGGAATCTAGAACAAGGATTTGGTCACAGAAAAAAACCTATAAAGATTTCCTGAAGAACTTGTAAGATGAGACAAGTCAAACTAACCGAAGCAAGTAATAAAATTGTGAAGAAGTTTAAATGCTGAGAATGCGAAAGAAGCCAATGTTTTATTGCATTTAAGTGAGATGCTATGGTTCCATTATCTTCAGCTGAGGAAGCATTCAATTCTTCCATGTCCTCCAATCTACTACCTGATAAACTTGCTGCAGAAAGCATGTTAATGCACAACAAAAGTCAGAACGAAGTCAATCTATCTTAATGTATAATTCATCTATTATGAAAATATTGTCAGTGAAAAGTAAAAAAGAAAAAGAAGCATTTTTTTTTTATCTCATATAATTACTGCCAGCAATGAGTTCATCCGACAAAAAGAACTATTGTTGGTATTTGCTAATTTCCAAAAATGCAAAACAGCCAAAGCATCATAAAACATCATAATATGTTCCGTTTGCAACAATTTCCATCAAATTTTACCAGAAAGCAGCAAAACTAGAAAACTGTCATCAAAATAATGTTAAATTGACAACATGCATTCTTAAACTAGCATTTGTTTTGAATTTAGATTACCTTAACCTATGTTTTGCCACTTCAATACCAAATGGGATATGGCATTGGATTCAACGCACTTCAAGCAATGGTTGGTTATAAAGAAAGGAGGAAGAAAACATTTTGACTTAATGGTGGTCTAATTACATTTCCCTACTATTTTGTAACAAATCATGCTTTCGACAAAATACAAATCCTCCCCCTTCTCCATCCTCTCAAAACAAATGCAGCCTTAGTGGTAGGAGATGAGAACAACTATAGCATTAGAAATAGAAATCCATTCTCCACTTCCTTTTGCTGGCAAGGCATGTTCGATATATGCACAAATGCCACAGCAGACATATTGCATGAGCTTTGAAGTTGCACTCATTCTAAAATTTAATTTGCCATATAAAGATATAGGGAGCTGGGGACAGAGGAGATGCCTGATCTAATTTCCTTTTCAGGAAGACAGCTTTAAGAACAGCCTATTGCATGATTCTATAGATTTTAACAAAAACCAAAGAGATTTTAATATTAAAGTGGTTTCGGAAATTCAGATACTCATAGAATGGTATCAACCACTGCTTGCAGAAGATTGACCAAACAAAACTTTTAATTAGATGTTCTATTTCAATGAACCCATGTTTTCCCATTTAAACAAATTTCTAATTAGATGTTTGGCAGTTAAGCAAAAAATAAAAATAAATAAATAAATAAAAAGATGAAAGTCACAAAACATACCTGCCCTTGAGATAAAATAAGGAGGAAGCTCCCCAAGTGCAGTCCCAATTCCCCATAAAACAGCCTCTATCTGGACTTGAGGCAATATGCTGCTAAGTGGAACCCGCAACCCATGAGAGAATGGAAAAACAGGGTCCCCAAATTCACAGCAATCTTTGTCAAGCCATGAAGGACCTCGATTAAGCTGTATGGTATCATATACAGCACTTTTTAGATCAACTCGTCCACACTGCATTGCCTTTATTGTGAACAGGGCAATATGAGGACCCAGATAAAGGACAAAAGTATGCAGACCAGATCCTGGAAATTAAAGCAAAATGGAAATTATATGTGAAATAGAAGTTTCAATCATGACATACTAAAACTCAAGTGATGATTTTTAACTAGTTATTTATCCCAATATCTATATATTCTTCAACAAGAAACCACATAAATGGGTCCAAAAGATCAAAGCAATAGACTAAAAACCTATACAAATCTAGAAGCATAGTACAATTAAAAAAAAAAAAACCATGCAGCATGATTTTATAGGTATCAGTGGAGCAGAATGATAAAACAGGGGTCCTGTCTGGCTAAAATCTTCAGTTATATGATCTAAGAACTTCAGGATACAAAAATTTACTTTGCACATAAATTGTGTTCAATCACGGATAAGCAACACTTAAACCACTCACTATGCTTTAAATGAAGACATACTAAGAAGCAAAAACCTAAAACTTTCTATTTCCACATTATACAGCATTACTTTGCTAGAAAACTTCATTGCCATCAGTTAAGAATCAGCAAGTACTTCAAAATTTTTGTTATCGAACCATAAGTTGGCAGGGGCAGAAATAGAAGGAGTGATTTAAAATGACTTAGCCCTTAATTTTTTGTGTTCTTACACTTATCCCTTAATTTTTCAAGTTCTATACTACACTTACCAGCACACCACCAAAAAATAAATAAATCAAATTTCCAGTTCTGCCCCTCAAAGGTGAGCTAACAAAGTTAATGCTCAACAAATTTCTGCTGGCAAAGCCAATGTGGCATATGCAAATGAGCATTTTAAAGACACTTGCTAATCCAAACAAGTATGCTATGGAATGAAACCAAAAGTTGCAATTAGATTTTCAAACTAAACTACTTAAATACTTAATTATTCTCCCAGCATAGAGCTCTCAACATATACTAAAAGCCTAACAAATATACTCACCAAGACCAATTGAAGATGCAACACCAAGGGCAATCCACCATAATCCAAACCGAAAATAATGAGAAAGTTCCTCAATATGCTGCAAAAACATGCCATAAAAGGTAATCACTGTAGGATGTAATGCCATGAAAAAGAGAATAAAAAGAAAAGAAACTGTATATTGAAATCATATTCTTATACAATGTTTAAGGTACTTTTACTTGCATATCAATAGTATTATGATAATAGTAAAATAGACAAAGCCTCTCAAATAATATATTGGAGGAGTAAGCTCTGTGCTTTAGCAAGAACATGAAGAACCAAATAGAGCTGTCAAAGTAAGAACCTTTTCATGAGGGCCATCAATGGTAACAAGCAAAATTCCAACGGCTGCCACCACAGCACTTGACAGCATTAGCCAACCACCTTTTGCCAAAAGGTAACTTACTGATTGCTTAAAATACTCAATCACAGCGAGAATAAAAAACTTCAATGTTTTGAAAGGTTGTGTATTCAGTGTCAAATTTTCTAGTTCCTGTTGATGCCTTTTATGAGTGCCTGCAAAATTAAAAGAATTTGGTGGAAATAATAAATTCAAATTTGAATTATAGATACTTTATGGCGTTCCTTTTTTTTTTTGTTGGCCTCAAATTAAGGAAAGCATCATGATAGTTGTATGTTGGTGGCATATAACAATACCACATTATCTGGATGTATTATAAAGCACAATGCCAGTGTCAAGGAAACTAAAATCTGGTAGCAAAAAAAACAAAGTCCATTTGCATCTAACTCTGCTTCTTAACGAACATATTGAAATTATTATAAAATAGGAACAAACTCAACGTAAGCTATTCTGTGGGCACGGACAATGAGCACAGGGATGTGAGAAATCCAATAGTACCGGTGCTTTACTTTTTCATATGTAGCCCGGACGGTTGCTACATGTTGACCAGAAATCTCAACAGCCAATATGATGCCAAAATGCCCTAGATTATCTTGATGAGAACCAGAAGTTCTCATGTTTACTCATATCATTTTCAGCTAGCAAATTGCATAAATTATAATATCTAATCTCAGAAACTTGGCAGATTAATAATAAAAGTTAATTCAACTTAAGCCTTTATTTCCCTTAACTTCTTTTGATAAACACGGATTCCATTTACCTGATTAATATGCTGTCTATAGCATGTGGTAGTGACATGCAAAAAGCAACAGTCAATTAACAGCTAAACTATCTCATGAAAATTGAAGTGCCTAAATCCTCAAGATATTAACAACAACCAGAAAACAGCCTCTTCTAGACCAGAAAAATCAATTATTTTCAGAATTACAGCTACAACAACATCAGGCACAGCATGTTTTTCTTCATATATATTCCCTCAAGGACGCAATAGGACTTGCAGTTTATATCCCTTTTCTTCTAAAGTTTTGGTTGTTTGCTCATTAATTTTTACAGTTATTTGATAGCCTAAAACCATATAAATTCCAGTGCTTCAAATATCCAAAAGCTTAACAGCAATAATTTACAGCGGAATTTAACAAAACAGATAAAAGAGCTTCGAGTTAAACCAATCCATATATAAAACTAGCAAAAATTTTCGAGATTTCATATTTAGCCATAGATCCCACTGAATTAGTCAAATAACATCCGGATTCGAGTTACCAGACACATATTCTACTGGAAAAATCGAGTTAATTTTGAATTTAAAATAATCGGCTACTTTGACATAACGACTCATAATAACTTTTTGATGCTAAAAGCACAAAATTAAAAAGGAAAAAAAAAACCTATGCATGTATAATTAACGAAAAACAATAAATGAAAGTGAAGAACTTGCCTGAGATTGATTCGTCCATACTTTGAGAAGAGGAGGTTGCTCCTTTGCCGGACCCCATTATGAACACATACAATGACGAAAGGAACTCTACCCTTTTTGTGTTATATATAAAATTTACAACACAAACTCCGAATGGATGGAGTTTGATTTAGCTATGAAAGAAACAATCACCACATGGATATGGGTTGATAGGTTGAAATAGCAAAGCAAATTCAATTCGAGAATTGCTGGTTTTGACAGAGAAACTGTAGATCCAAAAATCACTAATAGAAGCGAAAATTTAGAGAACGAAGTGAAGGAGAAGAGTTTGCGTTGAGATCTCGCAGCCGCAGTGGAGCCTTTATCGCTTGTCTCTCTGAGAGATGAGAGCAATGTATACAAATTTCTACCCTCTATTTATTCTCTTTTATTTCGAGAAAAATAATGATATTATTAATGTTTTGTCTTTTTTTGGGAGCAATGATAAATTACTTAATCTTAATGATTAATAATTAATGATACAAAATAATAACATAACATATAATATATACGAGAGAGAGTCAAGGAAAAAATATACTTGTTTTTCATTTTTTTTTTCTATCCCAAATTATATATCATTTTATTTTTTAAAATATAGTTATTATACTCAATTATAATTTATTAAAAAAATTATTTTTTCTAACTATTATTTTAAATTAGTATTAAAATTTAATAGCATTTGTAACATTAATCTTCAGTTACATTTCCAAAAAATAATCCATTGCAGATTTTTTTGAAAAAACAATTATTAAATTAATAAATTAACTAATTTTTTTAATATACTTATAAAATGAAACCAAGGCTATTTTTTAAAAAAAAAAATTGGCATATGTTTGATGATTACTCTTAATTTCTTCTTTGGTGTAAATTTTTGTTGTTTGTATGAGAATCCAATTTTAACTTTTTAATTAACATTTTATTTTATTTGAAATATTAATTTTATTTTTATATAAAACTGTCAAACTTCCATATATATATAATTTATTTTTGTTGTTTGCAGGAGAATCCAATTTTAATTTTTTAATTAACATTTTTTTATTTGAAATATTAATTTTATATTTATATAAAATTGTCAAAGTTCCATTATTATATATATAAAAAAATTATAATAACTCAGTACCCAAAAATTATTTGTAATATAAAGGTGTCTCAATTATGTAAATTGTAATAATTTAATATTTTAAAAATTATTTGTAACACAAAAGTAATCCAATTATGTAAATTATAACAACTCAATACTTCAAAAATTATTTATCATACAAAAGTACTTAAACTTTTATTTTGTAACTAAATAGTATTTCTGTCTTCAGTTATTAGTCTCGTTTAGTCAATTAAAAAAATTAATCAATTAAATAAAAAAAATTCAAAATTTTTTTGGAACACTCAACAGCACTCTCTTAGTTTTTCTAATAAAAGTATAACACGAAATATCTAGATAAATTTTTAAAAAAATAAAATTAGTTATAATAACCAGTTAATAAATTTAAAATTTATCTAATATAAATATTATAACTAATTTTATTTTTATTAAAATTTATCTAATGTAAATATTTTATACCACGCTTAAAATGATAAAATTCATCCAACAATCAATCACTGACAAGATTCATGAACAAAATAGTGGGCCAAAAAAGCCATTATTTTGGTATGCATGAAAGAAAAATATATTTGCTAATTTATTTTATGAAATAATTGGGATAGTAATAAATATCAAATAGAAAAATAAGAGTTCAAGAACTAAATACATAAAATAAAAATTTAAGATATTTAATTCAGAAAATCACAAAATAAAAAGGGTATAAATTTTTTTGTTTTTATTCCTTTTTAAATATTGTTGATTAATAATAATTTCAAAAAATTGAAAACAAAATCAAAATTGGCCTAAACCATATAGAATTGATTTTTTTTTTATTATTTTTTTTGTTATATTTAGAGTGAGAGTGATTGAGAAAGCTATGTGCCTTCCTTACAAAGCAAATCATGTGATTTGATTTGAACATCCTATCTTTTTCTCATTTAATAATTATATATATGTGTGTGAATTAGGCAAAACATAATTTTGCTAATTTTACAAAATATTTCATAAGGTTCCAAATTAGGGGCAGAGTCTAATAGGGGAGCAAGGGTCAAGTGGCAGTTGCAATTGCAAGGAGACGATATCAATTGGAATTTGGAAGTACTAATTTTACGGTGGCCCCATTTGACCCGTTTACTTAAATCAGGATCCTCCATTTAAATGATCACCATTACACAATTTAAGCTTTTTTTCTTTTTCTTTTAGACTATTATTATTATTCATCTAATTAATTAATGGAATTTAATGATTAAATGAGATCATACTCAACTAATTTCTATTTTATTGAGGAATCATCTATAATTCAATTAGTTGAAGATTGTCAACAATTCAAGTTCCAATTTTACCCTTCTTTTTTTCTTTCCAACATATACATGATAAAAGAAAATTATATTGTATTACATACATAGTTATCACCTTGAAATAACAAAAAAATTATTGATTTTAAACTAAGGTTGTATTATTCTATATATAATATTATTATGAGAATATAGTTTTTTTGCTGATTTATGTGATATGGATATGGGGTGCATGTGTTGCCAGATATCAACATATGCGTGTGTATTTCTTTTTATTATAAATATTATTTACTACAGCAGGAATATGCTAAGGACAGATCATGTATGTCTTTTGCTTGTTGCTTAAGGACAACCGCATAATAAACACTATATTTATTATATGTGCAGGCCTTGTCACTTCTTGAAATTTTTTTGAGGGGATGAAAAATTTATAGAATAAAAAAATTTATTATTGGTATAAAATAAAAAATTAAAAAAATAACAATTATTTTCTATGAATTCTAAGCAATTTATGATATTATCATTGTTAATATTTAAAAATAAATCACTTTTTATAAAAGTAACTAAGACAATAAATAAAATCAAATATAATACAAATATTAAATTATAAACTAAATACTAATATATTATAAATTTAAATAAATTAAAAAATAACTAAATATATATATACTTAATAATTTAGATCTGAAATACTGAGAAATTTAATATTTAGAAATATAATTTTACATATTTATATTTATTATTATTATTTATATATATATATAGATCTGTGTTATTTAGGGCAACAGTTTATAGATCCGCCTATGGGCCTGCCTAAGGTTCTTATGCCTATAAGGCTATTTATTTGGGCCGAAAGCATTCTCTCAAGGGAATTTTACAAAAATTGCAAGATTTGCTGCCTATTTATATTTTTATCTACGTTAATTTTTTTTTTTTCCAATTTTAAGGAACGCAACTTTTTACAATTACAATAGTACCTATATATCAAAATCACCCTTAAATATACCTAAACAGTATATTTTTGATATATCTTTGGTATACTTTAAGAATATTTTGGTTCAATTTTTACCAAAAACTAAAAAAAATAAAATAAGAAAAAGAATAATTAAATCATTAAAGAAGAAAAAGAAGAATAGAATTCAAAACATCACAAAATTTCAAATAAAAAGCTTTCGGAATATATTGGATATACCTCAGGAATATCTTGAGTTGACCTTGAGAATTCTTTAGGAATACATCAGTAATATATTGGGTATACCTTAAGAATTCTCAAAAAATTCTCTAGAAGGAATTATGCAGAAATATTTTGGGTGTACCTTGGAGATACTTCGATATATCATTGGGATTTCCATAGGAATACCTGGAGTATACTTTGGGAATACTTGGGGTATACCTTGAAAATTTCTTGAAAATTCTCTAAAAGAAATTTCTTGGGAATACTTTTAGTATATCTTGGGGAAACTTTAGTATACTTTTGGAAATTTCATGAGTATACCTTGAATATATCTTAGCGATTTTCAACCAAAAAAGCAAAACTATATCAAAAGCATTTGCTATCTTCTTTATCGCCACAACACTAAGCTTCAAAACATAAATAAATAAAATCTTCCAACACATCAATCAAAAAGAAATTAATCTTACCACAAAATTGTTTCATTCCACAAATATAACTTTAAATTCCATACCAGACGATACCATAAGCATAGCCTCCAATCGACAAAATCGAAGGTCAATATTTCATTGTTACTTCAAATTGATTACCGAAAATGTTATACAAAATCGAAGGTCAATATTTCACCATTGTGAGTTGGTTGAAAAATCACAGTGCTGATAATTTAGAGCTCACAGCAGATGCTAAGAAAGAAAAAGGAAAACGCGCAAGAAAAGAAAAAGATTGTAATGCATTATAGCTTGGGATAGGGATGATCGCCATGAGAGGAGCAGGAGCCCTAGAAGTCGAAGTCCAGGTTGCAAAGGAGAACGAAGTAGAAGCCTAGCATTTAAGGAGGAATAGAAGTGCTGTTAGGCAAAGCAGTGTTGAAAGAAGAGCGAATGAGCATATTTTGAAAAATTGGTAAATACGAAAATGATTTCAGTAGGAATGAAAAGAGATAAAAAAAAAATGTTAATTTTGTAAATAAAATTTAAAAAATGGTGGCAGGCGAAATTTCCTCTTCTCTCAATTTAGAAACCAACAATACCAAGGTTTTTGATGCAAATCCCTATATTATTATTTGTAATTACCATTATAACTGCAACATAAAAGATAATTCATTATCCCTATCTTAAAATTTTTATTTTCTTATAATACTCAATTTCACTTTTTGAATAAAATTAATAGTTACCTAATTTAAGATATTGATTGATTTAAATTCCTAAAAGCAAGAAATCATTAATTATGTGAATTTATTTAAAACAACTTAGAATAACTGCCATATACATTTTTTTTATGTTATTCCCTTATTATATGCAGGTTATATACAAACGAAAATTATTCATTAACGAAAATTATTCATAATTAATGTTAATAATGAATAATTTTCATTTACACATACTAAGTTATATGTTTGTTATATACATATTATATTAGTATTATCATATACAAAATTTTGCACAAATTTATTTTATTTTTAATGATAAAACGGAATTTTGCAACACTAAATGGACATAAGAATGTGTTTTAATTATATATTGATTTAATATTATGGAATACAATATTTTTTTAAGATATAACATATTCAAATAAAGAAGTGTATTGATCTTATATTGAATATTTAACTGCCAAATAACAGCGACACTATTTAAAGTTATATGCATGTTATCTGAGGTTATATTGGTGATATATGATACAAATTTCTGCACATATACTGCAATTCATTATGTTTCTGCCACACAAAATAAGTTATATGGAGGTTATATTATTGTTATATGATGAGAAATCCTTCAAAAATTTAATTTATTTTTGATAATGAATCCAAATTTTGCAATAGCATAACTGTTATTTAACCTTTTTCACGGTGAAAAACGGATGAAAAAGTTGAATAATTAAACTTAAAGCTATCAACAGACATCAAATGATCTTAATTTTTATAGCATTAGCTATACCTTCCGCTTTTTCACCTTTTTTGTATGGATGAGAGTTAGCATGTATATAGTAATGATTTTGTTTGGATCTGGATCTCGACCACTCGAAGTTTTGTCTTAGTTTTACATTTATCAATCGTTGCACATGCTTCTTGATTACATTTTACCAAAAGTGGAAATCCACAAAAACAATCATCCGAACTAAAAACCACATTTCAACACCACCAAGGCAATTTGATCTTAAGCGGCGCTGAACGAGGCAACAGTTTTTCAAATGATGCCGACTCTTCGATTTCCATCAAAGAAATCCAGAAAAATTCAATGATTTCGAATTGAGAACTTGTTTTTGTTGAAAATTTCAGCATCAAAATGAGAGAGGCTATCGATCTCAATGTTATCGCCCCATCCCTTTACCTGCTTAACACCACCAACTGTTGCCATTTTTCTTTCAATTTCCTTTCCTTTTTTCGATGAGAGAGTTGAAAACAATGGCAGAAGAAATTTGTCATATAATGGGAGAGAAAGAGATATAAATTAGAATGAGAATCACAATTAGTGAGATTTAGTGAGCAATAAATAAAGGATATTTCTGGTTATAAGGGGATAGCAGAGAGTAGAGACTGACAAGGTTAAGAACATTAATGGTATCAAATTTATTATTAGATTGCAAATTGATATTAAATATTTAATATGACATAAATTAGTATTAATTTTTTAAAAAATATTACAATTTGGAATCTGAATTTATATTTCAATATTATTAAAATAATATTTTAGTTGGAAAATTCAAATTTAGATATTTGTACTCTGTCGAAGTAAGGAACCATGACACATATGTTTAGAATAGATTTCATTTTGAGAGAGTTGAAAAAGTACTATCTCGTTGAAAGGTTCTATACATCTGCCATTTTCAATACATTTCTTAACACAAAAACTCCGTTTTTTCCTCTTTTCGAATGGTAAATATTTCTCAGAATATGGAGTGTGAATCAAACTCATGTTTAATGTATTGTCCGGAAAGAGGAGGACTTAATGGACATTCGTTTGCCGGAACCATAAGTCAAAATTTTGGTAGATAGGAATCCCATCAAAACTTCTTTCGAGAAATGGGCCAAAGCCGGTCATTTCTCAAGAACAATAGCTAAAGGACCTGATACTACCACTTGGATCTGGAATCTACATGCTGATGCTCACGATTTAGATAGCCATACCAATGATTTGGAGGAAATTTCTCAAAAAGTATTTAGTGCTCATTTCGGCCAACTCTCCATCATTTTTCTTTGGCTGCGTGGCATGTATTTCCATGGTACTTGACTACTACTTAGTATCAGTAATAGGTCCGAAAAGGTATACAAAAATATCAAATTTAGATATTTATATCATGACATATATGTTTGGAATAGATTCTATTTTGAGAGAGTTGAAAAAACACTATCTCGCTGAAAAGGTTCTATACGTCTGCCCTTGTATAACTGACTGAATGTTTTAGTTGTCATGTCTTCTTAATGGTACTATTTTCAAATTACAATATTTTCCAAATTAGATACTAATTTGGGTGAATCAAAGGTTTAATAATAATTTGCAATTAGTGATAAGATTCGGTGCTATTAGTATTTTTAATTATGAGTTGATCACATTATATAAAGTATGTAAATATAAGAATGAAAATTAAATAAATCTTAAACACGAAACTTAAATTTTTGAAGTACCGAATTAGCTTACGCAATAAGTGCAGAGCATATCTATTCAGATAGAATGAAAATGCAATAATATTCAGAAATAATTTAATTTATTTTAAAAACGTATTTGAAAATCATCAGAGATATTATGTATTAAAATCTTATTGGAACAGTAAAATGTTCAAATAATTTTTGTTTTTTTCAGTTTCAATTTCATTATGTTATGCTGAATTAAATGAATAATTCATTCAATGATTCCCTTTTGCAGGAGGGAAAAATAAATGGACATGGGAAATCATTGATGATGGTATTGGTAGGTGGAATATGGGTGTCACTGTCACACACGGTTGTAATTTATGGAAAAAAAAAATATTATTTATCTAATTTTGATATATTACATTAGAATTTTTTATATTATTTATTTAATTTAATTATTATATTATATTAATACGTTATTTTATTAGATTTTATGTTAAAAATTTATTATATTGTTTTTGAAATGATAAAAAAAAATTTAATGGGAAATACTGATTTTATCTGATTTACATATGGAAATCTGCCATCATTTGTTAGGCCAAAAACTCCACTTGTGTGATTTCGTTTCCAACTTGTTGGCTATTACTTAGCGAATTCATTATTCTTAGTTTTGTCAAACAATTCAAAGTCTTGCTGCCATTAAAATACCTTATTTTCTTCCTCTTGCTTATCTAGTATTTTATTTTAGAAATAATGATAAGTTGATAATTATTTTCAAATGACTTGTTATTTTATTGGAAATATTCATTGTAACAGATCACCTATAGACTCTAAATCAAAAGGCTTGAGTGTATCGTAAGAATATAATTGAAAAAATTCTTATATAGATTTAGTCTATTATTTATATTTATAAATTATTTAAAATTATTAATTGATATATATATGTATATTGTATTTATATTATTTTATTAATCCATATATAATATAGTAAATTCAATCTACCTTAAACAAATTTCATATAATTGTCAATTTGATAGCCTTTACAGGTCCACCACAAATTCTCAGCCAATTGCATTTTTTTATAAAAATAAATTGCTTAGTTTGGAGTGAACATAATGTTCTGATATGCAAATATTTTTAGATAATTTTTATCGGCTAATCAAGTTACCTAACTATCTCTTGTTTTTAATGATAAAGAGGCTAACGCCTTGATTTCATAAGCACAAAAAAAAAAAAAAAAAAATTTCATTGAATAATTCAAATCTTCTTAAAAGGGTAAATTTGACCTACCATCTTTCAATTTAGTATTAATATATAATAATATTTTTCAATTTTAATTTGTAAAACAAATATTTCTGAACTTTATTTTATTTTTAATAATAAAAACATCATCTTTACTTATTTCTATAGTCTTAATAATACTACTGTGTCTATATGCATGGAATGTACGTATGTGGTTATCATTGATTATTTTGTTGAAGAAATAGATTTTTTTTTCTTCATGGAATTGTGCTTAAATGATTTATTTTTTTAAGAATTGTATTTAAGTGTATTGCTTGTCCATGGACAATTATTTAAAAAATAAAATAAAAGTATCATGTTAATTTTTAGGCAAAATTTCATAAAAAATCTTCAACTTTCACCTTTTCATCAAAGTAATTCTATTCTTTATTTTTTAATTTTTAAATATATATAATTTCAATTTTATATCGAATGTAGCTTTAGAAAATATTTAATTTGATTTGCTAGTTATGTGATATTTCAAACTTTTTTTTTTAATTTGATATTGCTAACATGTATTAATATGTATATTTTATATTTATTTTTTAAATTTAATATGATAGTTTTTTTTTTTACAATAGTGAGATAGTAGTTAAAAAATATATAGATCTATATAGAACTGGATATCAAATGGTTCTGAGTTTGAATAAATATAAATATATCTACTGAAAACAAGTTGTATATAAACTAGATTTATACAGATATAACTAGATCAATACAAATATACTCTAATAGGGGAGCCGTTTGGATAAACAAAATAGATTCAGAGTATCACGTTACTGTCAGATCAAACCAAATTTCTTTCAAAACTACATTTGATACGAAATAAAAAGTATGTATATTTACTAGTTAAAAAATAAAGAATATAATTATTTTGATAGAAAAGTGAAAGTTTAAGGTTTTTTATGAAAATTATCCTAATTTTTACGGTAAAATATTTCATTGGTACCAAAAGTTTTATGTGTGTATTAAATTGATACCAAAATTTTGAAATTGAGTATTATATAATAGTATTAAAACTTTGCTAGCAATAAATTCGACGGCCATATTATTAAATCCAATATCCATATATGTTATTAAATTCAGCATCCACATCAATATAAATCAATTAAAAAAATATTTGGTACATAATTTAAAATTAATTTCAAAATATTAGTACAAATCGAAATAAATTTTTTTTATATCAATTTAATGCACATATAAAAGTTTTATTCCCTTTAAATCATTTTACCCTAATTGTTATAGAGCAACTCCTTGAAGTGCAAATTGTCACGGGGCCATTACCCTCTCCCCCAAAAGCGCGCTTGCAGGGGTGTGCAGTGCACCCGCTTATAAGTCCAGGACCACCCCCAGAACCATCCGATGTGGGATCTGTGACAGCTCCCCCAGCCAATCCGTGACGCCCTCGTCACGGGTGGCCCACGTGACTATTACTCTCTCCCGATTGGGTGTGCAGCGTATATGTGTCCGGTGGGTCCGAGGAAGGCTCTGATACCACTTGTCACGGGGCCATTACCCTCTCCCCTAAAAGCGCGCCTGCAAGGGTGTGCAGCGCACCCGCTTATAAGTTCAGGACCACCCCAGAGCCATCCGATGTGGGATCTGTGACAAAATGCATGTGGGAGGTTTATCATTTCCTTTTTGTTTTTAATTAAAATAAAAAGTAAAAAGTCTCCACTATGCAGAATATATAATTTTTAACTATTTTTGAAGAAAAGAATAAATCCCTAAAAAAATTAATTATTAGTATTAATAATCTTTTTGGTGAGTAATTAATGGTGAGATTAGGGGGGAGTTTGTTGCTGTTCTTTATACCCTCCCTGTTGCCTTTCGGTGAGATCCCTATAAGGGACTGAATATTTATTTATTTTTGTTATTTCTTTGTATTGATACTTTTCATGGCTAACAACAAAAGATAAAAGAGTATTAACGAATCAGATTAGTATAACTTCCCCCTTTAGTTTCAATTTGGAATTTCTTATCCCATCTTTTATCTTTTTATCCATATGAAAATTAATCTTTGGAATAAATTTTCGAAATGGACTTATAATTATGTCTAATCATTATTGCCAAAATTACAGTGGAATAAGTGTTTTGTCCCGAATTTTAAAGATGTTATATATACATTCACAGTTCAAATTCAAAATTTTTTATTATCTTCTTTATTAGGAGTTTTTATTACATTTTTTTTTCATTAAAAAACTTCAATGGCGTAATCTACATAACAATGAATAACCATCCCTTTCAATGCACCATTAAGTTGTTAACCTCTTATTAATATTGGTGGACGGTAACAATGAAATTCGAACAAAAAATCTTTACAATTCTCACAAGTAAAAATATTAATCAAGCTACCATCTATTCAATCTAATAACAGTTCCTATCAGTCTTTAATAAATACAAACTGTGTCTACCTAATTATCACATTTATTGTCAAATTAATATGAATAGCATTTTACTTGTTCAATCTCATTTTAATCCAATCATCAAGCTTATCCTTGAACTTCAAAGTCATTAGCCGTCATAATTTCATATAATAATAGACATTCTTGTCTGCCTAACTATTTATGAACAAAACCTTATAATTAGAAGAACTAAATCCCTGCACGATTCAAAAACTTAATTAGTTTTGAGTTTCTCCATATTTAATATGCAAGTTGTGAAGTTATTTAATGTTTAGAGCATTTACCTTGAAAAAAAAAAAAAACTTATGCTAAGAAATCTGTAATACGTTTCTTTGTTTTGGACAAATGTGTTCAATCTTGATAACGAAACCTTAAAAAAAATATATTCACATGATGATAGGGCATTATGACAAAAGGAAAAATCTAATGGCATGGTAGGTGAAAGTATGAGAAATTTTTCTCTTTTAAAACTACAAGTAACCTCTATTTTATGGTCTAAAATTAATTATGATCGGAATGTGTTTAGTGAATATCAAATTTATAATTTTCTAATCTTTAGATATTAGAAAAAATTATATATATATATCATTCGTATATTTTTTTCTTTTATTTTTTTTTGTTCTTACATGGTTTGGAACTTGAGACTTATGAGGAGCATAATGCCACTAGGACATTATAATTATGTCCTGGGCTATAATTTTTTTTTTCTAATAAGTTATCAACAATAACTTATTATTTTGTAACCAACCCTTATATATGAGAAAAAAATATAAACAACAGTACGTAGTTACTATATTTTTACTAAATACGAATAATTATTATTTAATTAATTATCAATTACCAATTATCCCAAAACTTTAAACCAAATATTCTCTAAATCGAATTTCATAATAGACTCCATGTAGATAGGAATCACAAACAAGACTACTACTATTGTTATAGATAAATGCTTTTATTATTTTTCACGATTCTTATTAATTACACGTGGATAGTACAAAGGCAATTTCCTGACTGATAAATGTTGGTATTTAATTTCACATCCATTGAACCTAATACAGTTTGTCGCATTAAATATTAAACTGTAAATCAAGTTCTCTGTTCAGGCCATAAAAGTTAAATGACAGCTAGTGCAAAATGATAACTATTTTTTATTGTATCGCTCATGATATCCTGAATCATTTAAATGTATTTATGAGAGAGCATTTTTCCTAATACAAAAACAAAAAACTGTAAATCAAATTCAAAACTGATGGCGTTTGATATATTAATCAATTGCAAATAAAATTAAAGAATTCGACTCTAACATCCTTTTCTCCAGGAAAAGATAAATAAAAAGTGAAAAGAGAAATTGTCAATCTTGGAATATCAATTATCAAGATATAGGCAAGTTTAGAGGGATTCAACTCTAACATCCTTTTCACCCAAAAATCAAAATAAAAAAAAAAAGAAAAAAAATATTGCGCGTTTATCTTTAAAGTTTGGGGTGATGAGGATGTTAATTAATTAGGATAGGTATTTAATTTTAATTCAATTTGTCACTACTTATCTTTAGGTAACAAGTAATTTGACTATTGCGCGTTTTCTTTCCGTGACTAAATATCATCGGATCATTTTCCTTTATCTTAAGAAAGCACGTGATTCGCCTGCCCACGTTAATTCTCTTATTCACAGATTAATAGCAATGAAAATTCCTCCCTCTTTCTTCTATTTGTCACTTTTTTCCTTGGAAAATTTAAAAAATATTTATACAACTAGCTAGCTACTAATTCCTATTACGTACATAAATTTATTCACATCAATCAATATAAAATAAAACAATTAAGTATATATTACTGTATGATTGAATTAGTTTATAAATAATATGATAAAATGAATTTATCTAAAATTTCTCATATATATGTATATCAGCCTCTCCTCAAAATTTTAATTTAAAAGAGTGTAAATTGTAGATCACTTTTATCTTTCAAGCAATCGAAGAAAGCAACCTTATTTTGGTTGGATGATTATAATTCTATTCACGAATTGATTTTATAATAATTAATTTTTATTTTTTCATATGATATTCTACATTAGTAAAATTTATGAATAAAATTAAGAATCCAATATATGAATGATGAAAATTCAGTTGGTATTTTTTTTTTTTTTTTGAAGATTACTATTTGACTCATGTAGTTTGATATAATATACTAATATTCTCCCGCAATTCAAAAAATATACAATTTGTCTCTTGTAATTTGACATAATACACTAGTATCTCTTGATATTTGAAAATAATGCTATTTATCCACTATAATTTTGCACTAATACTCCACTGCAAGTTTGATCTACTGGATTAATATATACCCCTTAAGCAAAAGAGAGTTTTCTTTTTTACTAATATATTATATTTTGTTTTAATCCTCATGGAGTACCAAAATATAAAAGAGCAAATCGTATATATATTTTTCAAACCTCATATATAAATAGTAATTTTTCCAATTTATTTTTAATATTCGTTATAGTTTCATGCAAGGTACTCTGAAAAAAAAAATGTAAATAAATTTCACACGTTCAACATGTAAACAAATCAGAAAAACTCGTGTACCCAAAGGTTGTGTTTTTTTATATATTGTGTTTTTTCATATACAGTTAGGCGCACAAGTTGCGTTTAAGACCATAAAACCAAGAAAACGTGCATGGACAAACAAAAATAAATAGGAAAATTACACAAAAAAAAAAACCCTCAACTTTCTCAAATTTTACAATTATATTCAGTTTTTAAAAAAATTATATTTAAATTATATAAATTTTCACTTTTTTTATTATATAAATTTAGCTTTGGTGGTGTAAAATTAGACTAAAACCTAACTAATGCGTAAGTAAATTGACCGAATTGACTAGCTCACACTGATATAGATTAAATAAATTAACTTGATTAAATAATTTGATTAAATAACTGACGATCAAGTTTAATTATCCAATTATAATTAGATATATTTAATTTAGTAAGCGGTAATTAATTTATATAACCATCAGTTAGGTTCTGATATTGGTTCTGTATTATTGAAATTAGATTTATTTAAAAAATGAAATTTTATATTATTTAAATAATTTTTTTAAAAAATTGAATATACTTATGATAACTTGTAAAGTTCAAGATTTTTTTTTTGTAATTTTTCCAAATAAATATTAGTCAAAAGACTCTTCCAGTTTAATAAGAAATTTCGAGTTCGAATTCTAAATATACAAATATCTTAAACGGACTAAGCCGTTTATGAGCTATTCGGATTTTAGTTCAAAAAAATTCGTTCGAAATTGTTTGTTAATTTTAACGAGCTGAGCTTATATCTGAACTCGAACTTAATACAATTTTATTCGTTAGCTCGTGAATGTATTTGTTTTAAGAGTTTATGAATGTATTCATTTAAAAATTTGAGAACTTATTCGTTTAAAACTCATTTATATTATCTTTTATTATCGAGTTCGAACTTTTGTTATCATTAGTTAACGAGGCGAACTCGAACTCAGCTTATTAAGCATAATAAATAAGATATTTATGAATCGAGTTCGAGCTATGTGCAAGTTTAATAATTTTGAAACGAGCCGAATTTGAACTCAAATATTAAAGCTTAAATTGAGCTCAAGTTTGTGACAAATCTAAAAGAAACAAGCCCAAGCTTATTAATATTTAGTTCGATTCGATTATAACCCTATTTGCCCTCCTTCAAAGTTCTCCGGTACACTTTGGATATTAGATTAAAAAAAAAAATATAACATACTTTAATATTTAAAAATATTTTAATATTAATAAGAGTTTAATATTTTTATAATAGATGTAAGAGAATACCTATTTTATATTATATAGTTTACCATATATCAATATTACGAGAATTTAATATTTTTATAATGAATATGAAAAATAACTATAGATCTCTTTATATAGCTAACGTCTCACTAAATTTCTTAATAAACAAAAATGGACAAAATATTACTTTAATATTAATAATCTCACAATACAAGCAATCCTGAATTGGATTAAATATATTGACTTCACAATGATTTGACCATCATATATATGCTGCCAATATATCAAAAGTTGCATGTACCAAATATATATCAAAAGTTGTAATCCAGCAAGGCTGCTCGGGGGAATCACAAGCAGCATGAGATCTCTTATAAAATAATATCAAATAATTATTATAATATGTATAAAGCTCAAGAAACAAAGCTCCCATCAAATAAAACATGAATGCTCAATATTCTAGGAGAATCCCACAAGTGTGAAATCTGAAAAGTGTTTATAAACTATTGTTAAACATATAAATACATCAGTTTAGAGTATTAATCAAAATGTTTTGGCAGGAATCTTGTCTGCAGAAAGTAAAGAGATAAATAATAATAAAAACATATTAAAAATATCTAATATACTCTTTATCTTTAAAATTTAAGGTAGAAAGTTATATATATATTTCTCTAAAAATATTTTTTTTTATTTTTTAATAATAAAATTTTTAATTTTTTTATAAATATTAATTTATATACAATAAAGTGAAATGAAAAGTAAAAATTCAAAAAATATATTAGAATTGTAAAAAGAAATTTAACTCTTAACTTGCATTAAAATATTTAGTTAGAATAAATTGGGATAAAATAAAGTTTGGACAAGCAGTATTACTGCCCTACAAATAAGTCGCCGCCAACGGTATTATAAAAGAGGCTATAAGTAACGATTAACCAAAGCCATGGAGTCTAAGCAAGTCAAGTCAAGAAATCCAAGAAAGTAATTACACCCTTAGCCACGCAAACACCCAGAGCCACAACAAAGATCGATAAAGTCTTTCTATATTGTTAATCTTTCGAGAATTTCTTTTTTCTTTTTGATTATAACCTTATCCATACTTCAAGAATTTGTTCCTTTTTACCTTTTCTTGATCAGCTAATCAATTCTTTCTTGGAATTTTACTGTCTGCTAAATTAGAAGATGTTTCCGAAAGCAATGGAATTGTTGTGTGCTCATCCGAAAAGGAAAGGGGAAAAAGAGAGATGGAAGATCAGTGGGAGAGTGGTTCTGATGAAGAAAAATGTTCTTGATTTTAACGACGCTAAAGCTTCGTGTCTTGATCGAGTTCATGAATTGTTCGGCAAAGGTGTTTCTTTGCAGCTTATTAGCGCCGTCCATCCAGACCCAGGTGAATAATTTGTCTTTTCTTTATAATTAAAGCTTGAATTTTTCATTTTCTCTCTTCTCTTAACACTTTTGAATGGCACAAAATTGAGCAAGAAAATTAAAATGCAAATGGGTATAATGGTTCCCTTCCTAACTAGGAAAACTTTTGATTATTTTTGTTGAACAATGGGATTTTGTTGTTTTTTTTTTTTTTTTTATGTATGTTTAGAGAATGAGCTGAGGGGGAAGCTGGGGAAGGCGGCATATTTGGAGAAATGGGTAACAAAAATTAGTCCATTTGCAGCAGAAGAGACAGTGTTCAGTGTAAGTTTTGAGTGGGATGGGATTATGGGAGAACCAGGAGCTTTCATTATTAGAAATTATCATCACAGCCAATTATACCTGAAGACTGTCACTTTAGAGGATGTTCCTGGACATGGTCGGATTCATTTTGTCTGCAATTCCTGGGTCTATCCGACCCATCGTTACAATTATGATCGAGTATTCTTTTCCATTAAGGTATTTCTGTCTTGTTTCGATTTTCTTTTATTATTCCACTGCTTGATCGTATAATGGAGCTCTGATCCATTCTAATCATAATATTTTTTAAATTGGACCGAATTATATGGTCGGACCAGAAAAATCGAAAAAGCCAAAATTCATTTGGTTTTATTTGATGAGAGAAATCAATGACGGTCAAAAACTGGTTTTAGTAGAAGAAACTCGGGTCCAACCGGTAAACCGGCAAAATCAAATAATTCCTAATCTGGGTCTCTGGTCTTTATTTCATCCACATGTATATCCATGGTGATCATGCTTTCGTTTCCTTGGTGATTGACCTGATAGCCCGTGATGGGTTTGTTTTTGCTCCTTAAATGTGGTGTGGTGTTTATTTCAACTACATGCTTTTTTTAATTATTATGTGTACATGAAATTTTGGACACGTAGTCCTTGGTTGCTGTCAATTTTTAATGTAGTCGTCGTCGTAAGGACAGAAAAATGGACCAGAACTCGTGCTGAACTGAAGTCATCCGTGTTGAAGCTGCAACATGAATTATATTTGGGATTTGAATGAAAATCTGAAATACTAAGAATAAAATGATCCTATAGAATTATGTGTAGTTCTAACTGTTGCTTTAATTTTTGAAGTTGGAGCAACTATATGTATATAATATATTTTTATTAATTTTTCAGATTAATGACTATTTTGTTTTTTTTCCTATAAAATTCTTCATGATTTTCTAATTTTTTTCATAAATATTTATGTAAAAAAATCTGATTGAACCAGTCAAATCATTACCGATCATCAATTCAGTACATTATCTGGTTTGGGTTTGAAGTAGTTTTTCACGGCAAGTATGGCAAATACTTATTTGGTTTCCTTCATTTTCCTGCAAAATTCATAATGCGTGTAGTAGTTTCCTGCAAAAGATAACAATTTTCCAGATTGTCATTTTCTATAAGTACTGTTTTTTCTGTGCATGGCGAAGGTATTAGCCATGAATCAAAAACAGTAGATTCAGTAATAAGTTTATGATATGTATATCAGACCTACCTTCCATGCCAAACACCTGAGCCTTTACGCAAATATAGAGAACAAGAACTAATCAATCTCCGCGGAAACGGGAAAGGTGAGCTCAAGGAGTGGGATAGAGTTTATGATTATGCTTACTACAATGATTTGGGAAGTCCAGACAAGGGTAAGGAACATGCACGCCCAGTTCTTGGTGGATCACAGAAGTATCCGTATCCTCGAAGGGGAAGAACTGGTCGCAAACCAACAAGAACAGGTTAGCAAGCTAACTAATTCATTTCTGAGAATCTTGTATGGATAAAAGCATATAGATGATGAACAATATGTCAAATGCACATTCATTTTCATCAATTCAATATAATATATCATTTTATCACTGTAACAGACCCAAATTCTGAGAGCAGACTGCCACTTCTAAGTTTAGATATCTATGTTCCCAGAGATGAAAGGTTTGGGCACCTGAAGTTTTCAGATTTTCTTGCCTATGCTCTGAAATCCCTAGTTCAGGTTTTAGTCCCAGAGATCAAATCTTTGTGTGACAAGACTCTAAATGAATTTGATAGCTTTGAAGATGTTCTTAAGCTCTACGAAGGGGGTCTTAAGCTACCAACTGGGCTCACAGCCAGTCAAATAAGGGATCGCATCCCATGGGAGATGCTCAGGGAACTTGTTCGTAATGATGGTGAACGATTCCTCAAATTCCCTATGCCAGATGTAATAAAGGGTATTTTAAATTTTCTTCTCCATCAAAGTTTCCTTGTAACTAATCCTTTTGACCAATACCAATTCTAATACATTATGAGGATCCCATGGTTTAACTGCAGCGGACAAGTCTGCTTGGAGGACAGATGAAGAATTTGGTCGAGAAATGCTTGCTGGAGTCAACCCAGTCATCATCAGCCGCCTCCAGGTAAATCATAACATCTATTGGACTAGCCAATCTTTATTGTTTCATGGTCTTTAAGCCCCAAAAATTTACTAAAATATATATATGCAGGAATTTCCTCCCAGCAGCAAGTTGGACCCTAAAGAATTTGGGAACCAGAACAGTACTATAACAAAAGAGCAAATAGAAGAGAACATGAACGGGCTCACTGTAGATCAAGTACTTAACACACTTTTTTTTTATTAATGCTAAAAAAACCAATATAACAATATAGAAACCACAGTTAGCTCCCTAACTAACAGATTTTTTTTTTCTTTTTTTGAATATAGGCTATCAGAGAAAACAGGCTATATATATTAGATCATCATGATGCATTGATGCCATACCTGACAAAAATAAACTCGACAACCACAAAGACTTATGCCACTAGAACAATTCTCTTACTGCAAGCGGATGGGACATTGAAGCCATTGGCAATTGAGTTAAGTCTCCCACATCCACAAGGGGAACACCACGGTGCAGTCAGCAAAGTTTTCACTCCAGCAAAAGATGGAGTTGCAGGCTCAGTGTGGCAGCTGGCCAAAGCTTATGCTGCAGTAAATGATTCTGGATATCATCAACTCATTAGTCACTGGTATGATTGAAAAACAAATGAGTCCACTGAAAGCTTATTCTGCTTTAGAATGCATACTTTAATGCTTGTGCTTTAAATTGCAGGTTGAACACCCATGCTGCAATAGAGCCATTCGTGATTGCGACAAACAGACAATTGAGTGTTCTTCACCCAATATATAAACTTCTACATCCCCACTTCCGTGATACAATGAACATTAATGCCTTGGCCAGGCAAATCCTCATCAATGCTGGTGGGGTACTTGAGAATACTGTCTTCCCAGCCAAATATGCCATGGAACTGTCTGCTGTTGTATACAAAAAATGGGTTTTCCCTGAGCAGGCACTCCCTGCTGATTTGCTCAAGAGGTACATCAAAGAACCTTTAACTGTAAAATGTTCTAATATCTAAATCATTGATTCTTAATGAAACAAAAATTCATCCAATTCTACATACATTTTAGAGAAGTAGCAGTTCCAGATTCAAGCCAGCGACATGGTCTCAGACTTCTGATAGAAGATTACCCTTACGCCGTTGATGGCTTAGAAATCTGGTCAGCAATTGAAACTTGGGTTGAGGAATATTGTAATTTCTACTACCCAACAGAGAACTCGGTTCAAAATGACAATGAACTTCAGTCATGGTGGACAGAGATACGCAACATGGGCCATGGTGACAAGAAAGATGAACCATGGTGGCCTGAGATGCAGACACGAGCTGATCTTAAACAAACATGCACAATTATCATATGGATAGCTTCAGCTCTCCATGCAGCTGTCAATTTTGGGCAGTACCCTTATGCTGGATACCTCCCTAACCGTCCTACAATAAGTCGCCGTTTCATGCCTGAACCAGGCACCCCTGAGTATGCTGAACTTGAGAAAGACCCAAACTCGGTCTTCCTGAAAACAATCACAGCCCAGCTACAAACCCTCATTGGGGTATCCCTCATCGAGATTTTATCAAGGCATTCAACAGACGAGATTTACCTAGGGCAGAGAGATACTCCGGAGTGGACCTCAGATCATGAACCACTGGCAGCATTTGATAGATTTGCAAAGAGGCTGGAAGAAATTGAACAAAAAATTATAGATATGAACAATGACAAAAAGTGGAAGAACAGAGTTGGGCCTGTCAAGGTACCTTACACCTTGCTCTTCCCTAACACTACAGATTACTCAAGAGAGGGTGGACTCAGTGGCAAGGGGATTCCCAATAGCATCTCCATATAAATTTTTTTTATCAGAAAAGCAATCAACTTTTGAAGCATCGAATCCCCAATAGTAGTCTAATTTAAGTGGTTTGTATTCCTGTTCGTTTGCTCTATCTTAGCAAGTGAGGCAGGTGTGTCTATAGAAATTTCTAACATGTTTCATAGATATGAATAAACTATAAAATTTTGTGTTGTACCTACATATTTGAGAAACAAATATTCTGGAAAAAAAGATAAAAAAGCTAGAGTTCAGATGAAATGCTGGTGCGAATTATCCCCCTGAAGAACAAATGAAGGCAGAATAGAAAGCAAATACAAGTTGCACTAAAACAAACCAGAACTAACTTACAATACAAATTAATAGCTGAAAGGGATAAAAAATTGAGGTTTTAATCGCGGATTACCTATCACAACTCCTATCTCAGAAGCCTATAGTCAATAGTAACAATACCAAAATCTATAACTGTAATAATCATAGATTTGAACAACAGAACAGGATTAAATTCTACAAAATTTATATTAACATAAATCCTTTACCAATCTTCAAGCGACTACCAATTGCAGAAATGGAGAACCCAAGACCATGGTTTTCATTTACATTTGTGATGAGAAAATCTCTTAAGATTTCAGGCCAACTTCAATTACAAGTACATCGAGAAGAAGAGATTAAAAGACGTGAAATACAAATAATTTTCTCTTTACCTTCTCCACGTTTTTTGCAGACTTCGAACATGAAAGCCGATCCACAGTTGGAAACTTTCTTTCTTTCCTCTGTTTTTTTTTTTCTGGAGAAAACAAAAATGGTTCTTTCTGTACAGGTGTCAACTAGAGCTACTGAAAACTTGAAATGAAACGACATCGTATTCACAGTTTTGCTATGGTGTCTGTCTGCCGGCCTTGTGACGTCCTAGATAGTATATAATATTGCTATTATATTAATTATTAAATATACTTCTTAATTCAAGTTTTTAAATAAATAACAATTACTCAGTGGTGTTTGGAATTTGTAAACATGGAAATTTTAGAGATTTATAAATAAATTAGACTTATATTTTATTTAGTAATAAATTTTATTTAATTATTAAATAAAAGATTCAATCAAATATTTCATATATCAAAATATTCAATTGCCTAAAATGAAGAAATACATTTCTTAAATAATTTAAGTATTTATGAATATACTAAGTAATTAAAAGAACTATATTGTTTTCTTTTGTGGTTTAAATAACCATAAATGTACCACCCCAAATTCTCGTATAAATAATAGAGTTCCATTTTTGTTAAAAATAGCGAAAAATTCAAATGTCAAGCAGCCGGAATTCTGCAATCAAAGCGTCAAAGTAAAATTCTCCAAAATTCTCTTTAAGTGTTAAAACTACTCCAAACCACATAATCAAGGCTTCTACATCTTCAAATCAAGGTTGTTCAAGTCTTCAAAAACGAATATTCAAATAATGTCTTCATTCGTTACTGATTCAACTCATCTTCTTCATTAAAATTGAAGGAGAAATCTTCTACGTATTCAAGATTAAGTTTTATAAGCACTGAAATCGTAATCAAATGAGAAAATAATCAAAGACTATAATTTCTAGATCCGTAGAAATTCTTCACTAGAAATTTTACCATTTTTCCTTCTATATTAATAAATTCAAATTTGATATTTGTTTAGCTTTTTCCTTTTATTTAATTTCAGGACAAGAAATTTGTATATCACGCCTAGAGAGACATCTCTACCTTTCATCTATTTCCTTTAAAAGTTTCAACACTTAAGATCTATGGCCTCAAGCAACAACAGCAATTGTTGTCAAATCAAGGCTCTTACTCGCTTCATTGTGCGATCCATCACTGATGCTGGCCCAAGGGCTATCCTCAAAGAAGGACTGATTGAGGACATCTATGCCAGCACTCTTCATTTGCTTCAAAAGATATTTGTTCCACCATAAATAGTGGAGAAGATGACATCACCTACTCAACCATTTGATCAAGCTCCACAAAAGGCAAAAAGAGATGTCAACTCACCAACTATAAAAAATATCGTTCATCCTCATGGTGATGATGCACTAACATCTCCTCACACTCTTGTGTCATCAAACAACTCTTTTGATGTCACGATTGTTATGATGACTAACTCTATAACCTTGGAGGAATAAATTGCTAAGATGACCAAGATCTTGGAAAGTCTTAGTAAATCAAACGAATAGAAAGACGAGCAAATTGCCTTTCTAATGAAAAAAGTTGAAAGTTTGACTCAAAAAAGAGAAACAATTGTGAAGAATTCACCACCGAAAGTTGAAGAATGTGTGGAGTCTTTAGCAATTGCTTTTGCAAAAAATTCTCAAGTAATAACTGATGGAGCTATTAACACTAGCTAGTTAAAAGATCTTATTAAGGAAATTGTTACAGACTAAGTTGAAAGTGTTACTTAACCATCATATACATATGGCAAGCCATACTCTCAAAGGATTGATCTTTTGAGAATGCCTGCAAACTATCAATTGCCTAAGTTTTAGTAGTTTGATGGTAAAGGCAACCTAAGATAACATGTGGCTCACTTTGTAGAAACTTGTAACAATGCTGGTACTTTATGGTGATTTGATGGTTAAACAATTTGGTCAGTACTTGAAAGGAAATGCTTTTGATTGGTATACAGATTTAGAACAAGGAACAATTGATGGATGAAAGCAATTAGAACATGAGTTCTTCAATCACTTTTATAATACTCGCCGTATTGTTAGTATGATAAAGCTTACAAACTCACGCCAATGGGCTGAGAAGCCTGTTATTGACTACTTCCATCGATGGAAGAATTTAAGCCTTAACTACAAGGATTGCTTATATGAAACCTCTGCTTTAGATATGTACATTCAAGGCATGCATTAGGGGTTACGTTATATTCTTCAAGGTATTAAGCCTAAAACCTTTGAAAAGTTAGCTACTTGAGCACATGATATGGAGCTAAGCATTACTACTGCTAAAGGTCAATAATTACCTGTGGAAGACCTAAATAAAGGAAATGAAAAGCAAGATGCAAGCAAAGGGGGTAACCAGTCTATGGTGGTGAATGTTGCTCGTTATAAAGTTCCCACTAAGCCTGAGAAGAAAAGAGAAGCAAATATTACTACTAAACGAGGCCAAGATGCAAAGATGACCACTTTGAAAGAAAGACAAAAAAGAAATACCCTTTTGCTGATAATGATATATCCAAGATGCTGGATGACTTGCTTGAAGCTAATCTCATCCAACTTCCTGAAATGAAGTGTCCTAAAGAAGCTCATAGTATAAATGATCTGAACTATTGTAAGTATAATAGTGTCTTCTTCTTTTTTCTCCTTTGTCGAGTGATAAAAGTCCACCTTTCATTAGAGTGATCATCAATTTCCATGTCATAAGGATTGATGCCCCCAGTAAGTCATCATTTCGTGGAAAAATGAAGAAAATGATGTATAGAATACCTATTACCTTAAAAGAGTATCGAAAGTACATGAAGAAGCTAGTTCCTCAAGTAGTGATGAGAAAATCACCTTCAATCAAAAAAGAAAAAGAGTTAGAACAGAAGCCTAGGATACCTATTACTTTCAAAGCATAAAATAACAATTATTTAGGAATAATTATTATATTCCTACATATTCTATTCCTTATGAATTGATACTCTATTCCATATCTATTTTATTCTATGAACCAAACCTAGTCTAACCAAATATAGTCTAAGTGCCCATAAATATACTTAAATAAAAAAAAATATATTGTTCTCTTTTATAGTTTAAATAAACATAAACACACTATCCTAAATTCTACTATAAATAGAAGAGTTCTGCTTTTCATTAAAAACAGCGAAGAATTCAAGTCTCAAGTCGTCAAAATTCTGCAATCAAAACGTCAAAGTAAAACACTGTAGAATTCTCTTCAAGTGTTAAGATTATTTCAAACCAAAGAGATTCTACATCTTCAAATCAAGGTTGATCAAGTCTTCAAATCTTCAAATGATGTCTTCATTCGCTGCAGATTCAACTCATTTTATTCATTAAAATCGAAGAAGAAATATTCTATAGATTCGAAATAAAACTTCATAAGCTCTTGAACCGCAATCAAAGTAAGAAAGAATCAAAGACTATAATTTCTATATCTATAAAAAATTTTCACTATAAATTGTACTCATTTTCATTTTATATTAATAAATTCAATTTTTATATTTGTTCACCTTTTTCCTTATTTTAATTTCAGGATAAAAAATTTGTATGCACAAGATTGCTTTGAATTATTCAAAAACCGGTTTTGAATTTTACTAATTTAATTAACTAGTTTTTTTAATTTTTTATAAACTATTTTTTTAAATCTACTTCTGAAAAATATATATTTATCTACTTATATAAAAAAATAATTTTCAAAACTCAAAAAATTAAAACAACTTCGAAAAACACTTTTTCTACACTTTTTCTAAATATAATACTGCACGAACCCTCAATGCATATATTAATTACCGATCAATATCTTTAAATTAAAAATTTCGATCAATATTATTAAAATAAAATTTATTAATAAATTATATTTTTTTTTTCATTATGGAGAACTCGAGTCTTTTTTTTTTTTTAATTAAAATTGAATGGAATAAAAAGATTGAAAAAGCAACTGTGGGTAAGGCTACTTATCAAAATCAAGCATTTTGATTGGTGCAAATCCATATCACCTTATCCATGTTCTACTTGTACACCCACCACCCAATCTAAATCCCACAATACAATCACCTAAATCGATAATTATTGATGCACAAAGCCACCCTCAGTTTATCCAAATCCCCATGGCTTTGGCAACTCAAGCTTCTCTCTTCACCCCTACCACCCACTCCGTCCCAAAATCAAGCAACCAAATAACTTTGCCATGGAAACAATCCTCCATTGTCTCGCTCCAAAATACAAAGCCACACAAATACAACAAATCCATTAGGGCTGGTGCAGCAGAGGGCAAAACTGTGGAGGCAGCACCAGTGGGATTTACTCCACCAGAATTGGACCCAAATACCCCATCACCAATTTTTGGTGGCAGCACTGGTGGTCTGTTAAGGAAAGCCCAGGTGGAGGAGTTCTATGTAATCACATGGGATTCCCCAAAAGAACAGATTTTTGAAATGCCAACAGGTGGTGCTGCCATCATGAGGCAAGGCCCCAACTTGCTCAAATTGGCCAGGAAAGAACAGTGCTTGGCTCTTGGTACTAGGCTTAGGTCTAAATACAAGATCAAGTACCAATTTTACAGGGTATTTCCTAATGGGGAAGTCCAATATTTGCACCCTAAAGATGGTGTATATCCTGAGAAGGTGAATCCAGGGCGTCAGGGAGTTGGCCTGAATTTCAGGTCCATTGGGAAGAATGTTAGCCCAATTGAGGTTAAGTTCACTGGCAAGCAAGTTTATGATTTGTAAGGTGCAGACTGCAGAGTATACTTGAGTTGGATGTTATTTGTGATCATGTGTGTTTTTTTACTATTGTTTCGTATAATTTTGTGACTATATATTTCAAGAAATTGGGTATTGAATGTGTATGCTATTAATTCCTATATGCACATACATGATCAAGGATTTTGCTTGCAGATTGAAATTGTTGATCAATTCAATGACTTCCACGTCGTAACAATGGCTTTTACCCAAATTTAGGCCTCAAATGTCATGATCATTCTAATCAATTATTATGTGTTCAAAGAGATAATAATAAGATTGAGAAAGACGTGATGGATTCATATGCCCATTCCGTTGCTAATTGTAATACAAAAATTAAATAAAAATGTAAGCCCCAAGCACATGTCCACATCAATGTGAGAGTGGTAAGCTTCAATTTTTAGGATTATTATATCAACAGTGATATGCTCAGTGATGCGATTCTGGTTGTTCTTACCATTATGGACATTGTTTTGATTTTTCTTAGTCGTGAATTTCATTTTGATTATTACCATAATCATCCCAAGAACTGGGCCAAGTTCATGAATTATGTCATAGTTTGCGTTGGACTATTATATTTATTGTGTTATTGGCCAATTCATATATTACACTTATTAAAAGTTCTAAAAAAATTATAAAATATTACGACATTATTTCCGCTTAAAGGTTTTTTTTTTTCAAAACTATTAAAAGCAACTAAAGAATATTACAAAAATATCTAAATTTAAAAAGTTACTCAAAGTAAATACCAAAAAGTGCATATTTGGGTATATTTTCAGTATATCTTGAATATACTTTGGTTCGGTATCCTACTTTAGGTATATTTTGGTTCGATATATTTTAGGAATAACTTGGATATATTTTGGGAATATTTTAGAAATTCCTTAAAAATTCATTAGGTATCTCTTGAGCATTCATTAAAAATATATCATAAATACTTTAAAAATATTTTGAGTATATTTTTAAGATATTTTAAAAATATCTTAAAACATCAAGGAAATACCTTATAAAATACTTTATATATAATGAGAATATCTTGTTGATTTAAAAAAAGAAAGAAGAAGAATAATAATAATAATTAATTAATTTACTAATTATTCCGGCCACTGTTAATCGGAGAAACTCCAGATTATCTTCTGGATGGGGCCCAATATACTCAAATTACCGTAAAAAAACAAGAAAAAATGACACGATCTCACCTTTTTTTTATTTATTATTCTTATTTCCTATATACAGTTACTTTATTTGTTTTACTTAAATACATGTCTACACTTTTAGTTTTTTTCGTTTTATTGTTTGTATTGAATACTAATTATAATTGGAATATCTCTAAATTTTTTTCTCAATTAACTATGATTTCTTATTTAGATTAAGAGCAATATCATTAATTGTGCAGTGTCCTACTTGGATTGTTTAGGTTTCTTTTATATATATATATATATATATATTATATGTTTATTATATTTTTGTACATATTTTATTAAAATTGAAATATGAGACTCCACAAGTTTAATTATTATTTTTTATACAAAGAAGATCTTCATTATATATAATGAAATATGTAGTATAGTTGTGGATACCTTATTATAAAATTTCAAATTTTTTATTATATTGATAAATTAAAATTTGCTGCTGCAATTTCTAGTTTTTTCTCATAGCCGAAAAACCAATAGTACCGGATTTCATAATATTCTTGCTCTATCACAAATGAAGAAAACTCATTGCATTGGAGAATTTGGGAGGCTCATATTTCACTTTTTTCAATCATCACTATATGAGTGTAGTATATGAATGTCTTTATGTTGTTCATATCTGTACACATTCAGTTAAATAACAATTATAATGTTACAAAATTTGGATGCATCATTAAAAATAAATTAAATTTGTGCAGAATTTCTTATTATATAACACCAATTTAACCAACATATAACAAATATATAATTTAATATGTGTGTTGTATCATATTCCACCAATATAACTTTATATAACATACATATGACATTCAAATAATGTTACAATTATTTGACAGTTAAATATTCAATATAGGAACGACAAACTTATTTATTTGAATATGTTATATCTTTAAAAAAATTTGTATTCCTCAATATTGAACCAATACATGATTAAAATACATTCTTATGTTCATTGTGTTATAAAATTTAGTGTCATCATTAAAAATAAAATAAATTTGTACAAAATTTCGTATATGATAACACCAATACAACCTATATATAACAATCATATAACCTGGTATGTGTAAACGAAAATTATTCATTATTAACATTAGTTATGAATAATTTTCATTCATATATAACTAACATATAGCAAGAAAATGACAAATAAAAAAAATGTATACGACAGTTATTTTAAGTTATTTTAAATAAATTCACATAATTAATGGTTTCTTGATTTTAAGAATTTAAATTAATCAATATCTTAAATTAAGGAACAATTAATTATATTGAAAAAGTGCAAATGTGTATCATGAGCAAACAACAACTTTGAAATAGAGAGAATGAATTACCTTTTATGTTGGAGTTATAATGGTAATTACACATAATAATATTTAATTATTATCAAAAACTCAAAAACAAACAAGTCATAATCCAAGTAATCAAAACAATTTCTTTCAATTAATTGAAATATTCATTAAATAACGCAAAAAGATAATTATTCCAAGAAGATAATTACTTACATAATTGAACGGAGATTAAGAGTTTCAAGGAAAGAGAAATTCAAAGGGTGAGAAAATGCAGATCTGAAAATGCCATCTTCAACCATCGAGAAATTTGTTGGTGGAACCAAAACGTCATCATCGCTGTCAATTTCTTCAGAAATTCCAGCTTTTAGCTTTTGGCGGAAATCAAACCTCTCGAGTTTTATAAGTATGTTAATTCCTCTGTGCCATCTTTCTCTTTGTCATCGTAGTCATTGTCAATGTTTACTTTTAGCTCCACTCCAGCAGAGACGCAACGGAATCAAACGAAAAGAGAACGAAAAAGAAAACAGTAGGAAAGAAAAAAAAATTTAATCAAATTAAAAAAATGCAAAAATGTCTGATTATAAAAAAACTGAAACTTTCTCCTTATATACAAAAGCAAACTGGGCTTCAATTATTTTTAGTGAAATTTTCAAAAATAGAAAAATACATTAAAATATTTTTAAAAATATCAATGCTTAAAAAAATATCAAAATCAACTTCTAAAATTTTACAAATATTAACGTAAAATTATATAAAATTTATCTAAAATCGATCTAAAGTTTACCATTACTCGAGAGTTCTGTCTCGGCTACCCAATGATAGAGAGAGGGAGAGAGAGAGAAAACATCTAATTCTTGAGTTCAACCTCAGAGCAAAAGATCAACTCTGAATATCAAAAATTGTCTCCAATTTTAATCATATTTATGATCAACCCACTTGACTGAAGTGAGTGGGCTATCACTGAGATCCAAATCTCAACTTACTCTATTGAAAAGGCAAAAAGCCGCAAGTCATCCATACGGTTGCTATGTAATGAAACTAGAATCAAGAGTTGTATTTTGTTTCCATTTATAAAACATCCTTTCATCTAAATTAGCATAAATTCATACAAATATTCCATTTGAAATTATTACTAATTTTCTAATGTCTTAGCTTGGAGGAAGATTTAGAATGTCAAGACAAATTCGGCCTCCATTGTCGATATTAATTGGGGTCGTAGATTGGCATAGCAAATGTAACAATTGGAGGCTGAAAGAGATACCTTCAGGAAAAAACACATACATCAAGCTTCTAGAAGTTCCCAATTGAAGATTGTCTTCAACAAAATTCAGCAATACCTTTCTGGTATTCGTATCTTGATGTGAACAATCCCATTGACATACACAGTTCCTCCCGGGCCTTCAATCTCTAAGAATCATATTCCAATAAAATTAGTTTTTTATTTAAACACTTTCATTTACGAAAATGTATTCAATTAAGATTTTAAAAGATATTTATATACTTTTTTTTATTAAAATCAACTTTTGAGCTAAAGGAAAGAATTTTACGAAAGAAATGATAAGTAACAGTCTCTAAAGAGAAAGGGAAAGGGAAAGGATGCTCCGGAGCTTGAACTCCTTTTTCAATCAAAGATTTAGCCTTGCTGCTTGAGCCATTTCGTTTCTTGGAGGACTAATTGCATAAATGATACCAATTTTTATCATTTTGTTACAAATTAATGCCAAATTTTTAAATTGTTACAAACTGGTACTAAATATTTTTACTTTATTATATATTGGTATTAAACTTTTTAATAATAATACAATTTGACACTAAAGTCAAAATTCTAATAAAAAAAGCTGACATGACATGTTGATCGGCTAATGTGCACATTATCTTGTTTGAGTAGAATTTTGACTTGATACCAAATTGTAATATTTTTTAAAAATTTGATAGCAATTTGTAACAATTAAAATGTTTGGTATCAAATTATAACAAAGCGAAAAGATTTAATACCTTTTGCACAATTATCCCTCTCTTGGATGCTTACTCTGTACTTTGCAGTTGTGCGTTCCTAATTTTTAGTCTCAAACTTTTAATAAAAAAAGAAAAAAAATATCTTGGGTGGGGAGGTTGAACCCTATTTCAATTGAAATAGATTTTTTTTTTTTAATCTAAAAAGACGCCGTTTTGCTAATATGAAAAAAGCTAATGACTCAATTTCGTTTTTCAAAAAAATAACATTCCGGCATGCCACGTATGGTTCATGATGCTAGATCTACAAAGTGTCGCTGCTTTTTGTATCGGAAGCTATTCTTAAAGAGAAAAACTTAATATTGTTTTAAAAATTTTGATAAGATGTATTAAAATTATTCAACACTTAATAGTTTGGATATCTTTTGGTAATTAGTTCTTTTATTAAAGCAAATAAGCAGCCATTATAGAAACAATGCAACTTGGAACAAAGGGGAATCTTTGATGTTAATCGAACTATATATATAGAATTTTCTTGTCCAAATAAATTGTACTATATGTAGATTATTTAGTTTTTCCTTAGTTCCGGCTCCAAAAAAAAAGGCCAAGAAATAAATATTTCAACTAATATTATAATATATAGCATCATCAATTATTATGTTATGTTTGATAAAAAAAAAAAAAGATTACTATGTAAGATTGAGAAGCACATTATGGACTAATATGCCCCTTCTATTGCTACTACTTCTAAAACAAAATAAACAATACAATAAAATATAAGCCCAATATGTATATACCAAGTAGTGATATGCCTAGTGATGCGATTTTACTTGTTGTTATCGTTATGGACACCTAACAGCATCACAATAATTCTTTTAAGAAAAATATAAAATTCGAGATGAAGATTAATTAAAAAAAAAAAAAATGAAAGTGACAGCCATTGATGAATGCACACACAACCACCACCGATTTATATAATTATTGAGATTGACATTTACAGCTTGATTTTTCTCTCTTGTGAAACCAATTGATTATGTCTCTTAACTAAAATTATATTTGATATGATAATGTGGTGGTGGCCATCGTTATCTCATGAGTCATGACACCCTTTCAGGTGACACTTTATTTAGTGTGGCCAACTATGCACTTAGTTTTCCTACATATTTTAGCTCAATAATATTCCACCCGAAGTTTCTCGAAATAGTATTTTTTTTTGCACTAAATTAAACAAATTAATATTTTTATTATTTTTTAAACCATTTAGTACTTAATCTGAATTTGTAATATGTAGGTTTATTAAAAAAGTAAAATATTTGAATAAATTAATATATAACTCTTTCAGTTTAATTAGAGATTTCGAGTTCGAATTCTAAATACGCAGTTATTTTAAAATTCTTGTAGAAATGTTTTGGCGCCCTTCAAAATTATACTCGGTACGAGCATAATTATCTCTACTAAGGACACACATAGTTTCACAAAAAAAAAAACATATTTTCTTCTAAATTTTAAAAGTATTCTATATCTAGAGTTAACGATAATAAATTTTTACATTCCATCTCGCTGAGATTTTTTTATTATTATTTTTTGTCATTAGAGAACCGATGAATAGATTAGAAAGGAATAATTCATTGGTTTTAACTTAAAATGACTAAAAATATAAAAATATTATTATATGGGCATATCATGTCATTTACATTAGTAACACATATACACATTTGATAATATCCACATGGCATTAGGCATATATATACATACAATAGACAATGGGGCCAAATGAATGACAGCAACCATTATGAAAAAGCCTTGATTGGGAACTTGATTAGGCTCCAACAGGCGTGGTGGTAGTAAGGATGGAATCCATTCCACTCCTAGTACGGCCAATTATTTGGTCATCTCTCTCATTTCCGCTCGCCCAAATCTCAGGAATCACTTGTGCAATGTTATTTACATTCTCCACAACATAATCTGCTTCTTTGCTCTTAACCGCTTTCCCAACCAGAACAGTACGCAATCCCGTAGCTTTCCCCGCTGCTACATTTCTCACGTTGTCATCGAGAAACAGCTGCCAAAAACGATTCGTCGTTTTAGTACCAGATAAAATTTTGCATTTAATCATGTAAAACCAAAATTGAGGAATGATTGTAGCGTTTTATTGCATTACCGTGCGTTGAGGGTCTACATCGGCAGCTTGGATAGCAATCTTCATGGCGTCCTTTGCAGGCTTAAGAAGAATAGGGAACTCATCCGGACGAGTTGATTTTGATAGATTGGGATTCATTGTTTCAAAGCATATGATCTGATCGAAGCAGTCTTCTAATCCTAACCTCTTTAGGACCTTAATTGCGTGATTCCTATCTGAATTGGTGAAAATCTGGAGGAGATGAAAAGTCAATTTTAGAAATTAATCAAAATTAGAAAATTCAATTTCAGTCTATGGATTTTCTCTTTAGAAAACTCACGATTTTCCTTTGCGTAATGCTCCTCAGGAGATTGCGTAATTGACAGTCTGGCTTTATCAATTCGTAGGGCAATCTTCCGTGCACGAAACTGGAAAATGATAAAAATAGAAAATTCAAATTCAATAATCTTAGAAATTAAGAAAAATGAAGCGGTTATGAAAACCAATTAAGAGAATGAAAATTTCAAAATCACCTGTGGTAATCATCAGCATCGATATCATAGCCTAATGCCTGAAACACAAATTTGCAAATTAATTAATCACCAATAAAATCAACGCAAAGAAATAGATTAATCAATTTCCTCTCTGTTTTGCAAAGATGAATTACCCGCAGACCGGCTAGAGAACTGCCATAAGTTTTGAAGAGCTCGACTCGGAGAGTTGAAGCTTTATCCTTTGCAAATGCACATTTCTCAACAAGAAAATCTGCAAGAAATTTCGGAAAGAAAGAAAAGTTAACAGCCTCGTTATAAATTTGTAATTAGCTATAAAATATAAATAGAACTTGTAGAAAGCTTACACACCATCAATGTTTTTCCTCAGAGCTTCAGCTATTCCCAGCTTACAAGAATACAGAGTATCATCCAAATCTGATTAAACAGGAAATCAAAAAAATTCAGAGAAACACGATCAGAACCTAAAAGAAGAAGAAAAAAAAAAGAATACTGTTAGCAGAAAAGGGAGAGAAAGTACCGAAGATGAGGAAATCAAAAGGAGAGGTGGAATCGCGAGCTGTTTTTCCGCAACAATCCGTCATTGAATTCAACAGAAGAAGATTGAAAGAGCAACAGCGCAAATCTTATTATACGATGATGGAATATGGAAGTTCACTGCACGGGATTTGAAAAGGAGAAGGGGTTATTTATAGGGAAGGCAGAGGAGAGTGAGAAATGCTGCTGAGTCAGAGTCCAAACCTCTTTTCCTATCGTGAGTCGTTAGGCCGAGTAGACAAGGGCCCACGCGGACATAATTGGTTAGACCCAAATTGACCAAATTGCCCTTGCTCAACAAATAAAAGATAAATCTTTAGATAGGTCTATCATAATATCGATCAGTGTTATCAAATCCGGACCGACCGGTTTAATCGAAAACCGGGCCCTTGACTGATCCGGTTAATTAACCCGTTAACAGGTTGGACACTTAGATTGTTGTTGTTTGGAAAAAAATTGTACTTGCTGCCGCTCGAACTCACCCCAAACAGGTTCAGCAAAGTAATCTTTTACCATCAAGCCACATTTACCGTCTGTTAAGTATTTGACAATTTTATTATAAATATTATGTAATCATTATTATATAAGAAATATACTTGCATATATGTATTAATTATATTACATTTACTTATTTATATTTTTGTTAATAATTCACATTACTATAATAATTTTAATAAATTATTCTTGTTTTATAAAAATTAATTATATATCATTAATAGTAATTTTTATCATAAATTTTAATATTAGTAATATATATTATAAAAATATTAAATTTAATTATTCAAAAAATTATATACATGATAAAATTGAATTCAATACTCTATTACTAAATAATCATATAAATAATTTGGGATTTATATAAGTTATTTTATATTTTTTTATGTATAAGACAATATTATATTTTTAGAAAATTTTATATATACCTGTTTAACCCTGATTCAATCTCAGTTGAAGCTTAAACTCTTGACTCTCTATCTTTTCCGGTTCATTGATCGGATCGGATTTAATAACCTTGATATCAATCACTATCAATATAAAAATTAAATATATTATCATCATATTATTAAATTAGTTTACAGATAATATAATAAATTGAATCTTTTTAAAAATTTCTTTATAGAAAAATATAAAATTGTAGAAGAAAGTGGATATTAATAAAAACAATTTCTTCTGATTAACAAATATTAAAGATGACTTGCTCAAAGCATGTATATATATTCATTTATGAGATGATTATAAATTAAGAATTTAATTATTTTCCTGTTTAAAATGTAATTTTCTTTTCAGTAAAAAAAAGTAAATTTTTTTATTTTTATAAAATAAAAATTACTCATTCTGTTCAGAAAAGATAAACTTAGTTCTATTTTGTACGCATATTAAGAAAATTAGTAAATTTAGTTAAATTAATAATTTTTGCTTGATATTTTACAAAAATACTATTCATTCATTATTATCTTGAAAATAATGATTTGTTCTTTTTAATGCAATACTCAAATTAATACTCATATAGATGTTAATCAATTTTAATATTTATTTAAATCAAGAGTTGAAATATATATTTAATAAGGGTATATATAAATAAAAATATGTTAGTAATTGAACAAAATAATTAAACTTAAAAAGGAAAAGTGACATAATTTTGGACAATCAAAAATTGAAAGTGAGCATGTATTTTCTGGACAGAGGAAATATCTTTTTGTATAGAACAAATTATTGATAATCCCTTTGAATTTTTAATTTTGATAGGAAAAAATAAATTTTTAGTCATTTGATAAAAAAAATCTTTTGAAATAACAATTAGGAAAGTCGGAATGTGAATGTACTAGCTGTTCTACAATTACAGTCATTTATAGCGAGCATAAACTATAAATTCATATAAAAAAACTATTAGATTATATATAAAACTCTAAAAAATTCAAAAAGAAAAATTTAATATGGAAAAATAATATGGTATATTGCATTATATTATTTGAAATTTATATTCTTATCAAATGAATGAATATTATCAAAAGTGATAGGAAATACGTTATTAATTTTTTAAAAATTTATTTCGAGCTGTAATTTATTAAATATGATGAGTGACTAATTTATTCTTTTGTATAAGGGTAATATTATTGACTCGATGTGTTTACTTTTAACTTGCCTCTTACCAGAATCCAATACAAAATAATTTGCACACAAACAGTGGGCATAAGGGCAGTTACGTAATTAGAGATTGGGACCGTGTGAACACATGTACTAATCCCCATTTCTTCGAAAGTTTT
Source organism: Balakata baccata (assembly GCA_949630135.1). Classification (NCBI taxonomy): domain Eukaryota; kingdom Viridiplantae; phylum Streptophyta; class Magnoliopsida; order Malpighiales; family Euphorbiaceae; genus Balakata; species Balakata baccata. Next base: position 17,588 of record CATIWF010014304.1, on the reverse strand, counting down.
CAGAGACATTCTATATTATTGAACGTGGAATGCATGGTTAATTTTTTTAAGAAGGAAGATAAAAGGAGGTTTTTTTTTTTTTTTTTTGGAGTATTTCAAAAACAGTTTTTAAATTTATTGATTTATTTTTAAAATTTTTTATGAACTGTTTCTCTTAAACATTCATTTAGAAAAAAACATTTATTACTTATTTCCATTCAAAAATAATTTTTAAAATTAAAAAAATTAAAAATATAAAATTCTTTCTAAAAAATACTTTCTCGAAATGTAATGCGAAATTGGTTAAAAGTGGTTCTGTCCTTTTTAATCAGTGAACCAATTAGCAGAATTCTGGTTGTGGCATTGTTGGTGATTGAGATAACACTAATTTATTACTTCGTTCCATTTTAACTGTAGATAATTTTACTAGGATTAAGATCATTTATAGCCTTAAATTTAGGATAAAAGTAATAGATAAGACTAAATTATTATTAGTTTTGAAAGACTCAAAATTATTCAAAAAAAACTGAATAAAAAAGTGTATAAATATTTAATCTAAGCTTGCGAGTTACAATAAATAATTTTTACAATTCTACTGCAAAAATTTTTAAATTTTATTGATTATACGAAAGCTACAAATAAATAAAATTTAAAATTTTTGAAAATTAAAATCTTTTTTAAATAACAGTTAAAATGAAACAAATTAGAATTAATTGTAGCATTGTTGGTGATTGAGATAACACTCAAATTGGGCTTATGGGCCATAGTATTGTATGGGCCAGAAGACTCCCATACATCCAAACATTACCGGAAGTAGTGCTACTAAATTATATTATGCTTCCGAGTGCATAATAATATATGCTTCCAATGAGCTCACACATATCATATATATTATTTAATAACTGTAAATACATTATTTTAATAATACTAGTTTTTTTTTTAAATTTAACGGTTATTTTTTCTAACTCTCTGTTTTCATCAGTTTTTTTGTTTTTTTTTTCTTATTTTTTTTTGTTATTTTTTGTCGGCCTATCTTTCTATTTTTTATAAGATCTTTTTACTTATTTTGTTTATATTATTCAATTATTTTTTTTTGTAATTCTTTGTTTTATTACAAATTGATGAACATATTTCATTTGAGAATGCGATATGTGAAAATATGATTTGTGATAATTCATGTAATAATCAAATATAAATGAAAAGATGAAAAATATTTATAAAAATATATACAGTTATAAAATAATATATCTACAATCAATAAATAATGAATATGAATCAGTTAAGTAAATAATCAAATACAAATGAAAAGATGAAAGAAATTCATAAAAACAAATAATGAATCTGCAGTTATAAAATAATATATCTAAAATTATTAAATAATGAATATGAACTTAATAAGTAAATAATCAAATACAAGAAAATATGAAAGAAATTCATGAAACAAATAATGAATATATAGTTATAAAATAATATTTCTACTGTATTAAATAATGAATATGAACTTAGTAAGCAAATAATCAAATATACAAAAAAATATGAAACTGATTTATAAAAATAAATAATGAATCTATAGTTATAAAATAATATACTATAGTTATTAAATAATAAATTTACAGTTATTAAATAATGAATATATAGGAAAGTTAGCAATTTTTAACTTCCGCATGAGTGAATGTCTTTAGAGCATTTAGTCCTGTGCACTCAGGTGCATAATATAACAACTCAGTAGTCTTCATCTATATTTTATCCAATTTCTCTTCACCTATTGTTTTCTTGCCCAAATGTTTATATGCACATTTGGATTCAAAGATTTTAAAATTTATAAATTTAAATTTATAGATTGCGAAATTAATAGATTTTAAAAATTTTATCATTTGGTTTGATTATAAAATCTATAAATTGATGATGTAATTACCTTTACTCTTATGTTTGGTTCAATGATCATAATCTATGAACTTAACAATTAATTTCCAATTTTACCTTTTATTAATTATTGAAAATTTATTATTAATTAAACATGTACAATCAATTTCACTATATACTTAAAAATTTTAAAAATAAAATTGGTTATTTTAAGAGTTGAAAAATAAAAAATACTTTGTTATACATTATAATGCTCAATTACATTGCTAAAAAAATATTTTTATTAATAATAATAATAATAATAATAATAATAATAATAATAATAAAGCAATTAGTTGACATTAAAAAAATAATTTTTATTTTTTATGATTAATTTTGGAATGTTATTAATTTATTAGGAACAATTTTAGGATAAAAAAGTTTGAAAATAATTTTTCATTGGTCAAAATTTATAGATTTTGGATTTTTCCACTTTGGAGTTAGGAAATCAAATCTTTAAAAAATGAAAGATTTTTGTAGATAAGAAATTTTTTAAAATCTATAGATTTTGACATTTTTTAAGTGTTAAACGATAAATATGATATAAATCTATGAATTGTTCAAAATAACTTATTTAAATATCTCAATCCAAGCGTAACTAGAGTATATTTGGATAGTTCCCTTTCATATTTATATTCAGAAGATCAATTAATACTTTTTCCCCATTTTCAAAAAAAAATGTTATTGGTTTCAACACTTTTTGTTACAATTTGTCACAACTAACGTAAAACATTTATATTTTTAATACAAATTGGATAAAAAAAGTGAGCGGATGAATATAGTACAAACATCTTCATTAAATCACTAGTTATGTGATAAAACAGAAATTTAAATATTAATATTATATTTCAGTAAAAAAATGTTAATATTATCTTTTTTTCAATATTTTTTAGAAAATTATTTTATAATCGGTTCATATCATCAAAATTTTAATTTACAAAATTGTTTCCTTAATTAACAAATTAAACTTGAAAATTTGGACCAATTGTAAAGCAAATGTCTGAAAAAATATTGATAGCATCTATATATATATATATATTTCACAAATACCTCTGCATGTATTAAATTTATTATATTTGTGATATCTAAGTAAGCATGGGGGCAAAATTGAATTGGGTGTCAGTAGAGCATAGAACATATATACATAATTGTAGAGGAACAAACAAGGATCCATTACCATTATATCACAAGGCACGTAGCCACACAAGCAAGAAGGGGGGCAAAAGTCCCATAATTTAGAAGATAAACAAACATATCAAAAACAGAGAGAGGAAAAATAAAAAATAAAAATCAAAGACTGTATTCCACTTGCTTTCTTAATTCACTTTTGTGCTTTTAGTAGGGGGCTCCTCTCCTTTCTATTACTTTGTAGAATTAAGCATGATCCTGCTTGTAAGCACTTCCATGCCCATATATGAATCTTGCTGTTCCCTCTGTGTATACATGAGTTTCATTCTCCAATCTGCCAAGATTAAGATAACTAATTATTCACCTGCTTTAATTAATCATTGAAATGAAATTTCTAGGTCGGGATGGGGCATGAAAATAATAAATAATAATTAAAAAATCCACTCGGGGTGGGGGTCGAAGCGAAGCACCACGTACATGATAGATCCAATTGCCATCCCTATATGGAATAATTAAGTAACTAAAAATAATGCATGAATTTAGTCCTTACGATTTGCGAACTGCTTTGCTCAATGTGGATGCTGATAAAAATGTTTTCCCATCAAGGTATCGGTTCTCCCCTTTGATTTTCTGTTTTATTCTTAGGTCTAGCTCTTCAGCATTCAGCATAAATGGGGAATCTGATGCCTGTTAGAATTTTGTTTCTTATTAAAAACTTGATAAAATGCCTGTAATTTTTCTGATTAAGCAATAAATGAAAAACTTGGTACGTTAATTACCATGACCCATCCCCAAGTATCAGCATAGGAAGGAATATGAGTTGAATAAGGCACTACATCTGCATCATAAGCAACGTAATTGTTTAGACACAGCAAATAGTTTTAGTTTTATTTGGACAGACAAGTGTCCCACCGAAGATTCCAACTCGAAAAATCTCATAATTCTAGTTACTAGATTAACACTATTAAGAGGTTTAGGAGAAAGTTTTAGGTAGACTATGACTACCATGTCATGCGCATACTAATTTAATCATTAAATGATATGTATATATATTGCATTTACTTCAATGAATGAAAATAAAACAATTAAATACATATCAATGAGTTATTAGATTAGTCTGTGGATGACATGGTAAACATAGTCTACTTAAAAATTTCTCGTGGTTTAGTTCTTTTTAATTGATGTTTATAATTGTAATTTATTAATTTATACTTACATTTGAAGACCTGTCTTAAGGTGTTGTAGATGCAAGAAAACACTTCTGTATGGCTGAAAATTCCTGCTGGCCCTGCCTGTAAAATTTGCAAGAAATTTCTTTCTTATTAAATGGTTCTTTTATTAAGCTCAGACAGAAACTAAATTAGGATACCTGAGTGACAAAGATTCCAGCTTGATTGAGTCTGGGTTTAACAGTGAATTCGTAAAAGGATTTGGTGTAGAGTTTGTAACAAGGGCCTCCTTCAATTGGGTCTGCTAAATCCCCAATTATCACATCGTAGCTTTCTTTTCTGCTTTCTAACTCAGTCTTGGCATCATTGATTATTATCTCCAATCTTGAATCACAAAAGGCTTCTCTGTTCACAGCCAAGTATTTCTTGCAGAACTCCACCACCTCCTGCTCCATGAATTGTATGGTTTTGAGATATCCCACATGGCTAATTAAAAGATCTAAGTATTCCTTATAATGACTTGGACGTCCCTTTCCCTCCGGTTAACTTTTGGAATGAGTTAGGCCCAAAATCCATTTATTCAACAAGTTTCATATGTAACATTTATTCTTGGTAATTATCTGAAATGAGAAAAAAAGAAGCAGAAGATGTTACCTCATCAATATCACACATGATGGCCTTCTCCACAGTTTTATGTCTGAGAATTTCTCTTGCAGTTGAACCTTCACCTCCTCCCATGATGAAGATTGTCTTTGGACTAATTAAAAGCAAAGTATAATTAAGCAAAATCAGTACAATAGTTAAGCACATTAGACTCACATAATTAATTAGCAGGAAAAAAGAAATACTCTGGATGATGAAGGAGAGCTGGATGAACAAGGGATTCATGATAGATGAATTCATCAACCTCTGCACTCTGTAGCTTTCCATCAATCACTAATGCCTGTATTGCAGAAAGAAAAAGAAAAAAGATCAAAAATTAAAGCATGTGTTTTAAATTTAATGATAGAATTCTTGCAAATAATTAACATAGTAATACAAACTTTTCCAAATGGTTTAGTGTCTAACAGCGCAATGTCCTGGTACTGAGAAGATCCTGTGTGCAAAATGCTGAAAAGCAAGAACAAGTAGATTAATTAAGTAATAAACAAATAGATAATGACCGTTCCAATTAATATTTGAAATAATTAGGAAATTCTTTTTTTTTTTTTTTTTTTTTTTAAAGAAGCGTTTCAGTTGGTAAAAAGAGCACAGTTTTTCGATTTCTTTATTGTCTATTTGTCGGTCTTTTTCATGACCAGGGCTTTAAGTTGTTAAAGCTTTTTTGTTTTAAGAGACTAAGGCTGAGCCGATAATACTTGGGATTTTGTCTCACTTGAAAGACAAAAGGTGTTTCTTCAAGATGTTTCTCTCATGATATTGTCGATCCATTTACTTTCTTCTGCATGCCATAAATTTTGTTCTTGAATAAAAATATATTTTCCATAATATTTACCACACTTAAATACTAAATTAGTATAATTTAATTAACACTCGATTAATTAATAATGAATCAGATCAATTGAGACTAGTTAAATTGATACACTAACTATAATTATGATAAATGTGAAAAGTTTTGATAGAAATAATGAATCAAGTCAATTAGTAATGTATAAAAACTATATATTTTATTTATCTAACATTATGTTATAAGCTTGATTCGCCATGGACAACTCAATATCTCGGTTAAACCGAAGTTTTAACACAAAATTTCTAATTAATTAGAATTATTGTGAAGGAAAAGGCTAGTTGAATCTATGTTATAACCGAACAATTAAATGAAAACTTGAAAACCAAAATGCTGTTAGTACTTTTGAAAATAGAGAAGTATATATTCCTTATTGGAAAGCACACAATATGTATACCTATTGAGAGCAAAACACCATCTCAAGTTTTCTTCAATCTCTTCTTCATACCAGCAACTCTTCCTGTACCCATTGGGGGATGAATGGCCTTTCCCGTTGACTCCATTTCCATTGCTAATCCCATTAGAGCAAGCAATATCACCCATTTTTAAGAAAGTGCTTATATCTCCAAACAAGAGGAAAGTTACAAATAGAGACGGCCAGAGGGGGTAATTAAGCAAGTGAAGAGAACAAGGATGGAGAAATGGGGTAGCTAGGGTAGTGAATATAAATGGGAAGGTGGCAGAGAAATCTAAAAGAAAAATATGGGTTATGATTTGATTTTGGTATGAAGAATTGGGCAAAATCTATCGAAGTGGGGGTATGCCTAATAAAGAGAGAATATCCTCATGGATTTTCGTGATGAACTTTATATCATATACTCGCATAAAAGTAACAAAGAAAAGGAAAATGTTAGAACAATGTATGATTTCTAAGATTGATTACTTGGCGTGGGTTTAGGTTGATGTCGTGTTCTAAGTTTTCAACTTTCACAAATTATATGTGTTGGACTCTTTGCTCCTATAGCACCATGATCTTGACAATATTATGTACATGCCTACTATGGATAGCATACAAATTGAACCCACTAAGTTATATTTCCGCGTGTGAATTTATAGACTTAGTGCTTAACCAATTTTACCCATTTTTAGGCTATTTAATTTATATACACTCACACAAAACATAGTTTCATAATTTCCGCTGTATCTCTAGCTTTTATAAATTCACACACGGAAATTAAACTTAGTGTTTTGTGCTTATATGTAAATATATATACGCAAAAGACATACCCAACCATCTCAATTCCTACATTTTAGCCATTTTGCATTTTTGATTATTTTTTATCTAAATTGCTAATTATATTTTATTTTTTTTATCCAATTTATCTCTTAAAAATTCAAATTTTTTTTGTAATATGTCCATTGTCAGTTGAAAAATACCTAAAAATAGTGTATATTTCACATACAAATATTTTTTTCAACACATCATGTTATTATACGGTGACCAAATATATCTTATTTTTGAAATATTAATTGACAAAGTGAATAAAAAATAAAATACAAGTGACAATTTAAATAAAAAACCGTTCAAAATAACAAAAATAAATAATTACTGGTGTAACATAATTTAGTATGGAAAGAAATAAATTTGCATGGATGATGGCTATTAATACGGGAAGTGCACATAAGCATGATTGATTAAGAAAGGAAGAGTGAAGGAAAAGGATAAAAAGATGATGATTAAGAGAGGTGACAAATACCGAAAATTGTGGTCATATTGTTTTTGTTAGAAAATGTGTTCAAATCTTAGTTGGAAAGAGAGAGAGAGGAAGAGAGAGCGTGCAGTGGAAACCATCATCATATTCTCTCTTGCGTGCCATTGCCAGGCGCACTCATCATCACCACCATCACCATCTCTATCGACACCCCCTTCCCCTCTCTCCAACACCATTAAAATTTTTCAACCCCACCATAATTAACACAAACAATAACCCTCTCTCTACCTATATCACTATTCACTTCACCACTTCTATTCCATTCTCTTTATATATCTTTTAAAAATTATATTAAAAATAAAAAGTAAATGGATAATGCATGCACTGTTTAATCATATCACCTTCAAAGGTAAAAAAAAAAAACAATTAGAGAAAACAAATTAAAAACACAAATTATTGTAAGTTTTCAAATGCTCTCATGGGTGTGGTATATGATTTCATATAAATATAACAATAGATTTTTAGATAAATTTATTCAATCATTTATCGATACGTATACGTATCATATTTATAAAAAAAAATCAAATATATATCATTATAAATTAGTAAATAATTTGTACATAAATTGAATTGGAATGGACAATTTTGAAATCGTCTTATTATTGTTATTGATTATAGATTTTTTTTTTTCCTTTTTGAGATATTTCATTTACGGATATGATAAATATATTCTATTTAAAAATTTCTAAAATATTACATGACAAGTAGATATTATAAGTTTTTGCTTTGCCAGGTGTCAACCAATGATCTTCTGTATTAACCCCCATTATGTGGGGTCCAATCCCATAGGTAATGTTGTCATCAGCCTAATGTGGCCTCCCCTCAATGGTCAGTTTGTAACAAGATTTTGGTTCTTGGAGGCCAACTTACAATCGCAATTTGCAACAGAGAGGAGAAGATATCATCATTCATACTCTTGTAGATTTTGGAGGGTGATGATGGATTCACCCACCTCTCTTGTGTTGGACAAAGATGTTATTATATACATGATGCCCTCAATGTCTCTAAAACCAATCATACCTTTGCTTCTTTTTTGTTCCTTCTCCTCTTTTACTTGGCTTTTGCTCCCACACATGACTTGTTCAAAATTATTACATTTTTCAAGCTCCAAGTATATTCATGATCATCTAGTGTCAGCTACCATTTGTACTATGTAATCTTTTTTAAATATCCATACCATGATTCATTCCTTATCTATAAACCCCATATATATAGTAACTTTTTTTTTTAGTTAATCAAAATCAAATTCATTTAGTTTGTTGATGCTGCAACAAACTAAATGAATTTGATTTTGATTAACTAAAAAATAGTTACTATTAATAAGATCTATTTTAGTAATACTATTCTAATAATTAGGATTGTAAAATCTCGGATTGTAAGATTTCGAATTTGAATATCCAATAAAGCTCTTGTACTTAAAAAAAAATTATTGGCACTGGAGTATGCAATCAAGGATGGATCCATGTTGTGGACAGTGGAGTGAATCCCACTATTTCATTAAAAGCTATGTATATCAATCCATTATTTTTAGACCAAAAAATAGTATCCCAATTAATTTTTTTAATAAGTGAACTCTAATAAAATTTTATAAAACTATATATATAGATTTCACTGTACAAAATTCTGAATTCATCACTTGTTTGCACTTATCCAATTTTCCCCTTTTAGGATGAGAATTTTCCTTCTGAATCTAATATAAAAATGATGTTATAAAACTGTTAATGATGTTATTCAAATAAAGTCATTGATCGTGAAAGAGGTTTGAAACTAAATCTTATACAACAACTGTATTTATTTTATTATATTAATTGGATAATGTGGGAGTTGTGATAGGAAATTATATCATGCATCTATGTCCATAATGCATTGTATGCTACGCGTGTTTTAAATATAATTAGATTCATCAGTATAACTTACATGTTTAGGTTTATCATTTAGAAACTATATGTTCATTTAGAACACGTAGCTTGTAAACGATGAACTTGTAAGTTTATAAATGACAAATTTTAATGTTTATAAATGACGAATATACAAGTTCTAAACAATAAACATGTAGCTTCCAGAGCCTTGAAGTTTATATGAAACTGCATATTTTAAATGATAAACATGCATGTCCTAAATGATAAATTTGTAGTTTCTAAACAATGAATCTGCATGTTTATTATTGGAACAGATACAACATCCTTTGGATTCTAAAATATTATTATCTCAATATTCTCTTTCAAATCTGTATATTTTATATTATTCTCCTTCATATCTGTTTTTTGTACTTTCTTTATTTTGTTGAACTCCTCTAATGTATATAACGCCTTGTATATCTTTGCATAAATAATATAATACACTAAAAGTCATCACATGGTATCCGAGCATGCTATGACTTCCTCTTCATCAACTAATTCTACCACACAAAACGTCAGCTCCTTCACCATTACCAGTTCCTCAAGCCAACCAAGCATCTTTAGCCGATTGGCACACTAGATTGGGCCATTCTCAGTTTTCTAATATAAATAAAATTGTTCGAGATTTTAATTTACCATGTTCCTCTTTTAAACACTTGGACTCAAAATGTGTTGCTTACCTTAAAGGCAAAATGAATAAATTTCCTCTTCCTCCTATTGTTCATTCTACTTCATCTGTTTTAGAATTAATTCACTCTGATATTTGGGGTCCTACACCTCATGTCTCTTTTCATGGTCACAAATATTTTGTCATCTTCATAGATAATTTTACACGTTACATATGGTACTAGCCATTCAAACAAAAAAGTGAATCAATGGATGTTTTTGTTATCTTTCAAAAACTTGTAGAAATTCAATTTCAAACCACTATTAAAGTTGTCCAATCTGATTGGGGAGGGAAGTTTAGAAAATTAAATAAATTTCTGGCTTCTAAAGGCATTGCACATAGATTGGCATGTTCTCATACCCATGAACAAAATGGAGTTGCGAACAAAAAATTCGACACATAATTAACACCGGTCTCTCATTGCTTTCTCATGCCTCTGTTCCCTTAAAATTTTTGTTCTCATACTTTTGATAGTTCAGTTCTTATCGTTAATTCTCTCCCTACACGTGTCACATCATGATATAGTCAAAAGTTATAGAGGATAATTACATAAATGAAATTCATATTCAGGATTTCTAGGACTCACATAGCGAAGAAATAGAGATACATTCTTTCACTTCCTTATAGGTCGTCTTACACATGCAATATGAAGTGCATGCTATGATGGAGCAACTCTTTCCTTTTTGAAGATTAAAGAGTGTATATCTCGTTCTTAATCATAAAATAAATAACACCATATGAGTCTTAACTTTATCACTCTTAAAGTGCCAAATCTAAAACTTTTGTCTACACATTCAACAATGTTAAACAATAAGTTTCACACTTAGCTTTCTCTAAATAGGCACATGAATGGTGGAGAAGTCATTCATGTCGATTCTTATATATATATATATATATAATCTCATCTTGATCCTCATCAAGATGACTTTTTTATTTAATAGTGTGACTAAATTTGCTCCTACTATGTCTTAGTCATCCAAACTTTAGTTTCATCTCGACTCGCTTAACAGCGCTAAAGGCGATTACTTATGTGAGAGAGTCAATCTAAGTCCATCGACATACTTCATCGAATTGTGCTAATTGGCATTTCCAACATATTCATATAATAGATATAACTGTAAAACTAGCGAATCATGAGAAATGCACTCCACATCATTACAAGTAAAATACAAGCGGTTTGTTAACATATGCGAGTTGATTACACCCTACATAAGTCCAGAGATCTCATATGTCTAACAAATGCATCCTTAGATATTGGTTTGGTAAATAGATTTACTACCATTTCACTCGTAAGAATGTATTTCAAGACCACTTTCCTTATGTGTGATCAAATCTCTAACATAATGATATCTAACATAGATATATTTGATTTTTTAACGTTATTTCAAATCCTTAACACATGTTAATGCATTCATACTGTCATAATAAATTGTCACCGGCTCAAATACTGACTTAAATAATTTTATGTGCTGCAAAAAATTTTTCTACCAAACTATCTATTGTACAGCTGAGGAGCATATTACATATTCAACTTCTACTCTTGGTAAAGCTACACAAGATTGCTTCTTGATATTCCATGAAATTACGTTGTTCAACAAGAATGCGTATCCAGAAATAGATTTGCATGGATTAAGATCGCTTCCCCAATCAACATCTGTATTGCCAACTTAGTGCAAATCCTCCATTCGGTGCCACAGAACATAGTCTGAAGTTTTTCTTGGATATCTCAATATCCTTTAGATTGCTATCTAGTGCTTCAGACCTGGATTAGATTGAAATTTGCTCACTACCTTAAAGGTGTAACAAATGTCTGAATGTGTGCACACACTGCATATATTAAACTACCAACAATGCTGAAGAAACTATACTTTGGACATTAGTTCGTTTCCATTAGATGTCTTGGGATACGTGTCAAGACTTAAGACTCATATTCCTTTGGGGTATCCACTGGCTTGCAATCATGCATATAGCAACGCTCTAATATTTTTTTAATGTAAGTCTCCTGAGATAAACTCAAAAGTCTTTTCGAGTGATCCCTAAGGATCTTAACACCAAGCACATAGCTAGCCTAACTTTTGTCTTTCAATTCGAAGTTCGATGATAACCATTTCTTGGTAATATCTATTAACTTATTATCATTTCCAGTTATCAATATGTAATTGATATATAATGACATAATTATGAAACCATTGTTTGAATGTTTAATTTACATGCAATGGTCTTCGTCCATCATCATGAACCATCCTTTAACATGGTTTGATAAAATTTGAGGTTCCATTATCTTAACACTTGCTTAAGACCATAAATGGATCTTTGAGTCCGCAAACTTTACGCTCTTGTCTTTTTAGCTCAAAGTTTAAAGATTGATCCATATTGATCTCTTCATCTAGTTTTCCATTTTTGCAAAAATATTCTTAACGTCTATTTGGTATAATTCTTAGTCCATCTAATATACAATAGCCAGAATGAGGCGAATAGATGCAAACATGACAACAAATAAGAATGTATCTTCATAGTTAATTTTCTCTTACTATATGTAGACTTTGGCTACTAATTGAGTTTTATATCTTTTAACTATCCCTTCCACTTTACGTTTAATTTTTTTAAGAAATGGTATTACGACTTGGCGGTAAGTCAACCAAATCCCAAACTCAGTTAGATTTTATCGAATCAATTTCCTTTTTCATAGCTTTAACACATTCCTTAGCTTTAGGATCAGAAAGAGCCTATTGTACTATCTTGGGCTCTTAATTATCTGGAGCAGTCATAAAAGTTTCCCCCTCAATTTCAATATCGACGACAGGGAATTCTCTTATGATTACTTCATCGAGATTGAGATTGCACATGATATTGCTCTATAGGAATGCAATCAGGCAACTTTCACTCCTACTTGCTTCAGGAGGAGCATGATATTTTATATCATCTTGCTCTGTCAGAGCTAATGCAACCATTCTTGCACTCCCACTAGGCGTAGGATCTTCAATTTCATACAGTTGGAAATCTTCATTTATCTCATCTCTTTCTAGAAAGTCCTCTTCTAAGAAAATGACATATCGTGACTCAATTTTTGTTACCCTTCCATTTACATCTTCCCAAAAAAGAAAAAAAACTTATCATTTAGAGAATTCTGAGTATCTTTATAAAGATACATTTCTTCCCCCTTGAACCAAGTTTCCTATATTTATGAAAAGTATTATGAATATAAGCCGCGCTATCTCGTGGGTGCATATTACTTAAGTTAGGCTTCTTGCCTTTACATAACTCATATGGGATGGAAGGAACATATTTTAATGGCACATGATTAAATATGTAGGTCACAGTCAGTAGCGTAATTCCTTTGCATAAATATGCAAATTAGCTTGTGCTATCACTGACCTAACCATGTTTAATAAGATTCTATTCCTCTTTTCAGCTACGCTATTTCTTTGTAGAGTGAAAGGAATAGTTAGCTATCTAGCTATACCCTTATCATCACAATAATTTTCAAACTAGTTGAATAAATATTCATGTCTTTGATCGGTCTTAATGCTTTAATATTTATATTTAATTGATTCTCAACCATTCTACTATAGCGTATGAAGCAGTCCAATGCTTCAGACGTATAGGAGAATAAATAAAATGTGACCGTATCCGATGAAATTATCTATAAATGTAATGAAATAGCATGTGTCATTTCTTGATTACACATTCATTGGGTCACAAATGTCAGAATGGATAAGTTAGAAAGAAAATGTGGCTCTATTTACTTTGTTAAATGGTAATTTTATTGTTTTTCCAGCTAGGTAATGCTAACAAACAAACAAATTTATATACTCAAATAGAATATAAAAGATCAACATTTACTAATCTTTTTGAGTGATCTTGCCTAGCATGCTACTTAACATCATTATTTAATAAAATATTACTGGAAATGCCAACAACAAATACAAATTTACATAAATCCATAAAATAGTGTTCAACACTATGAGAACCAATTAACAAATATCCAAAGCCATAATAAACATCGTCCAAAAGTAATTACATAACCATTATCAAATACAATTTTGAAACCAAGTCACAGCAAAAAACAATAACAATCATTAAATTTCGTCAAACTTCTATATCATAAAACTTGTCATGGAGATTAAGAGTGTGGCCTCCCCACAACATCAACTTGAATCTAATGAAATTCCATAAAGGCTTATCAGTCCTTCGCTATGTGGTATGTCAAATAAAGAACAGTTTTAGCCAATATCAAATAACTGCTAACATATAAGTTAGAGGAATAAATTTGGTTATACATTACCTTTGGTTTAATGCAATCACGAGCAAAGTGACCAAGCTTCTCATAATTGAAGCAATTTATATTTTTGTCTTTCTTGTCGTCGTGTCTACTGTGCTTGTATTTATTTCTGCTACAATTGGCTTCATTACCTCCCTTGCCTTTCCTATTATTTTTACCTTTCTTTTGACTAGAGTCCGAAGCTCCTTTGAATCAGTCATATAAGCCTCTCCTTTGAGCTTATCAGCGAGAAGGCAATCCTTCTCAAGCTCAATATTCGAGCAACATCATCAAATATTATGATATTGTCATTATGGGTATGGTTGATATTGCCATTTGGAAGAGAGTATATAACAGCTTGGACCTGTTGTTCATCAATCAACTCAAAGCCAGCAGCCTTCAATTCATTTATCATATTGGACATGACATATAGGTGTTGCCTCATTGTGTGATTATGATTTTCCTTGTAGGCATATAATTTCAGAGTCAACTGACGCAACTTAGTGGTTGAAGTTCCACCGAATTGGATCTTAACAACATCCCTAACTGTTTGGGCTGAGCGGTGCTTCTCAAAGCGTAGCATCAAGTCATTTCACATACTGTTAAGTATCAATATGTGAGCAACTCTATCCTTGCACTTATAGACTTGATATGCCTCCATATCTCACCTATATTGAGCAGTGCTTCCATACTCATGCTCAGCCATCAGTTGTGTGATAGTTTCTAGCATTTCTTGCTCTCCCAGGAAAGACTGAATTTCGTGATGCCAAATATCATAATCATTATTATTCAGCTTATCTCCCTGGTTTAAGTCAGCAATTGTGCTTTTCGTAACAGCCATATCAATTATTTAGAACAATGATCACAACATACTTAGCACAATTTTTACTATAAAAATTATTTAATGTCACAATATCTTAAACTAATCAATAATAATGTAACACATGTAGCAGAAACAAAAGTACTGTTACACAGTCCAATCAATTCTCACTGACATAATCTAATTATCATCGTTTAATTTAAACTTGGGTCAATCATCATATTAGATGAGACTTATTAATCTACTAACCTAATATTTCCTACAATATCACATGTATAAAGCACACCATTTATTCAATAAAACAATTTAACATACTTATTATTTTGAACATTCAAGATAAAATATACATATCACATGTTAGGAGCAAACACATAATGCTACTACTAATCATCTCATGACATATTTATTACTAATATCCATGCAAATATATATAATTAAATTTTAATGTAAATTTTTTTTAAAACATTTTTCACACTTTTTAATAAAAAAACACTTCAAAATGTGCTCTAAAAATTATGGGAAAATTCTTATTAAATAGGAAATTAAATTTTAAGTAACTTAAACAAAATTTCACAGAATATGGACATTGTAGGCGCTCTCACATGCTGGATAGGTGGATGTTACGTGCCGCTAGAGAGCCTTTACACGCTTTCAATCACCGGTTGTCCACCATTGACCACCACGTCATCCAACCATTGACCGCCATGTGTCACTTGTGGCTAGGTGGCAGTGATATGTGTTCGTGCCATGTCATTAGCTCAGCCAGCGTGGACCAATGAACAATTGCCATGTCATCGAGACATGCTGGCTCGCCACATCATCGCTAGCTCAGCAGGAGAGCTATGTCACACCATTCATTGACTGGCACGTGTCACAGGCGGTTATAACCACTTCTTATATGCCAACGCCGACATGTGTACTACACACGCTGTATTCGATGCTCTCTCTAAACCCTATTTTGCAATTTTGATGTGTTTTTCAGACTTTTATAATGGTTGACTGTAAAATTCACAATCGAACACCATATTGGAGGAGTTTAAATAACAAACAACACATTTGAGAGTGAAATTATACAGAACGTCAATTTCCAGAACACTAATTCGATTTTAAACTTCAAAAATTCATAACAATTCGACCATTTATCAAAAAATTATGCAAAAATACTCATTGGAAAGTTTGTGATGAGAGCTTTCCAACTTTACCAAATACGCACCATGAAACCCAGAAAAAATTTCTCAAAAAATTGAAAAAAATTCAGATTTTTTGGTGAATTTTCATAGATTATGACATAAACAACCTTCTAATCATGAAATCAAGCACAAAACATGATTTCAGGCTCTGATACCAATGTAAAAACAAGATTGACAGCAGAAACTTATTGAGCGCGATTCAGAGTGTTTTCAGTGCTTCAGGAAGTTGGTTACCATAACCAGACTAATTCCATAGAATGAATGCCCCTTTGATACTCTAGACTTGAATGAATCACCAATATTCAGAGAATTGTTGCAGAGAATGGAGAAGGAGAGAATTCATGTTCTATGAATTTTATTTTATTTTTTTTTGCAATTTGTGGAGAGAGTTAGTTATTTACAAAATAACTTATATATATATTAAATCTATATGAACTTTGGGCTGGGTCAAGTCCACATGGCGGCCCGAACCCATAAAATCCAACTGTATATTTGCAAGTGATATAAAATTTGATTACATATTTTGGTTAAATTAAAAAAATTTGAAATATTTACTTTAAACCGAGACATAGAACTTCAATCAATTCAAAATCATTCCCAACAAAAACATCATTTTAGTTCATAGAAATTAAGAAAATCTAGAAATAAGAGCAATTTACACACCTCAAACCGCTTTGATAGGCTAAAGAAGAAGGCTGTAAAGAGAATTTGGAATTATAACCCACGTTAAAAGAGAGGCGTTTTAGAGGGATATTGCAAACTGTCAAAAGACTTCGAAGTGATATGGAGGGAATCATGCTATTTTTCTTTTTGATTTCCCTCCCAAATAAATATATTTTCTTTTTTTATTATTATTTTATGTTTTAAAAGGGATAGACTTTGACGTAGGACGCATTATCTAAATAAAAAAAATTTTGATTGTTGAGTGTTTATCTAAGTTAGATTTCTATTTTGAATTAACCATATAATCATTAAAAAAATTATGGATAAATTGAAGAAACTAAAAAATGAATTTTTTATTTGAAATAATTTATTATATAACAATGTCAATTTAAACTATTACATCTACCCTGACAAGTCAACCAAATGAATACGATAATTGGGATATTTCTTAATTTGTGTTATTTTTTTAAACTATTTCTCATTTTAGAGTGTATTTTCGCAACGCGCGCCAGTTCAGTACTATTCATGTGGTGCGCCACTTCAAATACCAATTTTTTTTTTAATTTTTTTATTAAATTTTGTTAATTATTTTATAAAAAATTATAATACAATTTATAAATTAGATTTTGATAAATTATATTTAGTAATAGTTAATAAAAATTAAGCAAATAAATTAAATTAAATTAATAAAT
>CATIWF010014287.1:0-11564 GCA_949630135.1 Balakata baccata | reverse complement strand
AACCCTCACCTGGGTCTGACTGGTATCTGCTCGTGACACTCAGAGCATATGATACATTAGGTCTTGTACATATCATAGCATACATGATTGATCCTATAGCTGAAGCATATGGAATCAAACTCATGCATGTCCTCTCATCTTGTGTCTTTGGACATATAGATTTTGAGAGGGTAATCCCATTGGTCATGGGAATGTATCCTCTCTTGGACTGCTTGCTAAACCTCTTTAGCACCTTGTCTAAGTATATAGACTGTGAAAGACTAAGCAACCTTTTAGATTTATCTCTATAGATCCTTATCTCCAAAATATAGGCTACTTCTCCAAGATCTTTCATAGAAAAATTCTTAGATAACCAGATTTTGACTGATTGCAAGATTGAGACATTGTTTCCCATTAGCAGTATGTCATTTATATACAACACAAGGAACACAATTGCAATCCCACTAACCTTCTTATGCACACAAGGCTCATCTAGATTTTGTGAGAAACCAAATTATTTGATTGTCTCATCAAACCGGATATTCCTAGTCCTAGATGCTTGTTTCAATCCATAAATGGATCTTTAAAGCTTGCATACCTTTTCGCCACCTTTGGATATGAAGCCCTCTGGCTGTGTCATGTACACATCCTCGGTTAGGTTTCCATTAAGGAAAGCCATCTTCACATCCATTTGCCATATCTCATAATCATAATGAGCAGCAATGGCTAGGAGTATCCTTATGGATTTAACAATAGCTACTGGGCTAATAGTCTCGTCATAGTCAATTCCTTGTCTTTGACGATACCCTTTAGCTACCAGTCTAGCTTTATAGGTAATCACATTACCATCCATATCTGTTTTTTTCTTGAAAAGCCATTTGCACCCTCTGGGTTTTATCCCTTTGGGTGGGTCAACCAAAGTACATGCTTGGTTTTCATATATGGAATCCATTTCTGACTTCATGGCTTGAAGCCATTTGTCAAATTCTAAACAATTCAGAACTTCTCCAAAGGTTGTAGGCTCATCATCTTCTATAAGCAATACATCATTCTGTTCACTTATGAGAAATCCATCTCTCTAGAACAACGTGTATCCTACTTGACCTACGAAGTTCTTATGCTTCGGAAGGTTAAGCTACTGTCTCATTTGTATAAGCTGCAAGCTCGGTATTAGGCAATTGATCAACGACTGCTTGAGCATTTTGAACTTCCTCAAGTTCAATTTTGCTCCCACTATCTCCTTTTAGAAGAAACTCCTTCTTCAAAAAGATAGCATGTCTCGAAACAAACAGTTTTTATTCTAAGGGGTGGTAGAATTGATATCCATATGATGCTTTAGGATATCCCACAAACAGACATTGGTCAAATTTAGCTTCCAGCTTATCTGATATTGTCCGCTTCATATAAGCAGGACAACCCCAAACTCTTATGTAAGAAAGTGTGGGTCTTTTATTATTCCACATCTCATATGGAGTAACATCAACTGACTTCAAAGGGACTCCATTCAAAATATAAATGGCAGTCTCCAGTGCATGACCCCAAAATGATTTAGGTAGTTTTGCAAAGCTCATCATTGACCTTACCATGTCAAACAAGATTCGGTTTCTCCTTTCAGCCACTCCATTGTGTTATGGCGTGTAAGGTGGAGTCCATTGGGATAATATCCCATTATCCCTAAGATAGTCAAGAAACTCTTGGCTTAAGTATTCTCCACTCCGATTAGGTCGAAGTGTTTTAATACTTTTCCCAAGTTGTTTCTCTACTTCATTTCTAAATTCTTTGAACTTTTCAAAAGTTTCAGATTTGTATCTCATAAAATACACATACCCAAATCTTGCGTAGTCATCGATAAAGGTAATAAAGTAGATGAAACCACCTTTGGCATGTGTGGACATTGGACCACATACATCTAAATGTATTAAGTCTAATAATCCATTAGTGCATTTCACCCTTTCCCTTAAAGGGCAATTTTGTCATCTTGCCTAGCAAGCAAGATTCACTTGTGTCATATGATTCATAATCAAATGACCCTAAACTACCACTCTTATGGTAGTTTAGTCATGCGCCTCTCACTTATATGGCCAAGGCAACAATGCCATAAATAATATGATTTCAACAAATCTTATTTATGTCTCTTATTGTCATTGATATTTAAAATTGGATTTGACATATCTAATATTTAAATACCATTGCATAATGTAACACTAGCAAAAGGAATACCATTCAAAATAATATAACAACAATTGTTACTAAAAGCCAAATGGCAACCTTCTTTATTTAAACTAGAAACAGAAATTATGTTTTTAGGTAAAGTGGGTACATAAAAGCAATTGTCCAAATTTAAAATAAGCCCACTAGGGAGGGTCAATACATAAGTTCCTATAACTAATGCAGCAATCCTTGCTCTATTTCCAACGCACAGGTCCGATTCTCCCTTATTGAGCTGCTTATTGTTCCTTAGGCCCTGCATATCAGTGCATATATGTGAGCCGTAACTGGTATGTAATACCTATATATTATTATTAGAAATAGTATTAACATCAATGACATAAATACATGAAGTAGATGGGGCATCATATGCCTTCTTCTTCAAGGACTCCAAGTAGCCTTGCAGTTCCTCTTCCAATGGTCATCCTTGCCACAATGGAAGCAAGTCTCTTTTGGGGCAGTCTCTTTGGCCTTCTTCTTGGCCACGCCTCCCTTAGGCTTTATGGACTACTTCTTTTGGTTCTTCTTCTTGGAACTAGAAGAGTCCATTAGCATCACAGCCTTACTATCCTTCTTGACAGATGGCTCAACTGTCTTGAGCATGTTGATTAGCTTAGGAATAGTGGTGGAAATATGGTTCATCCTATAATTAAGAACAAAATGAGCATAACTATCGGTCAAACCACTGAGAATTAAGTCTATATTTAATTCATGGTCCATCACAAATCCCTAAGAGGCCAACCTCTCAATATAGCTATTCATCTTCAGAGCATATTGCACTAGAGATATCTCCTCAATCATCTTGGAGTGGAAAAGCGACTTAGAGATCTCAAACCTTTCTGATCGTGCTTGGTCATCAAAAAGCTCCCTAAGATGATAACCCATGGTTTTAGCATCCATAGCCTCATGCTACTTTTGCAACTCTAATGACATAGTAGCAAGCATAATACAGCTTGCAATCTCACTATCATCGAGATGCTTCTTGTAAGCCTTTTGAACCTCTTTAGAAGCATCAGCAGCAGGGGAATTAGGAAGTGGCTCATCCAAGACATAGCCTATTTTTTCAGATTTGAGAACTATTCTCAGATTCCTAAGCCAGCCTAGGAAATTAGGTCCAGCCAACTTGTTTGTTTCCATTAAAGATCGCATATTCACACTTGTAGACATGATGTTGATTCTAGCAACCTAGATGTAAAAAGAGCATGTTAAAATGTACATGAAAATGCATGATTATTAGGTCTTTAATAAATTACATTATAACTCCTACTATTTTATTGTGAGTCCGTAGCCCTCACTATGAACTTGAGAGAACCTATATGGAAGTTCTCCTAGTGGGTCGATATCCAATTTGCTAAGAATGGCCTTGAGGGAACTCAACAAACCATCCTTAGTTTAGTTAGTAGGTATCTGATCCATACCAATTGCATTTCCATGCAACTATCAAATCCGAAGCTATCAACTAATTGTGTGTACACACACATTGGGCTATCAACTCTTGATATGTGGATATCTCATGTACACTTACCCAACTTCGCCTCCAATACTCATTGACCTTGGCGCAAATCCAACAAATCAATGATATTGGTTAATTATAACCCATTAATCATGAAATCTAATTTCAAAGGTTCGAATATATTCTTATAGAGTGAGCTTGAAGCAACTCAGTAACTCTAACTCTAGAAGAACTCTGATTCTCCCCATATTAAAGGAAGGCTTAAGACATAATTGTTTATTTGGATTTTGTTAATTTAATCTCATCATGTTATTATTGCATGCTTTTATATATCATACATTCATCACATGGATATATAAGGATAGTTACATTAACTATATGACATGATTATGGACATACTAAAATCAATCTCTTGAGCCAATGAGAGATTGACTAGGTCTTACCTAGGTATATGCATGAATTATAATCCAAAAATAGAAATCAAATTCCTACTTCTAAGTCTTCTTGTTTATGGCACCATCTCTTTTGCTTCTTGCTCCATTGCATCTCAATTCTTTCCTAATCCTATGTAATCTAATTACATATTTCAAATATAGAAAACCTCAATTTACATTTGAGGAGAGTGAGATGAGAAAAGAAAAAAAATAAGAAAGAAGAGATAAACGGTGACATGCAAGCCTTATTTACTATAAAACAAAATCATGCATACTCAATCATATTGGACCTAAGTCCATAATCATCCGTCATGCCTTTCCATACACCCCTAGCATGCATTCTCTAATGCATAAAATTAAAATAAAATAGGTAGTGATAATTTTGGATTCAAAAATTGAAAGTAGATTTAACACTTGAACTGAAATTGTCTACTTTTATTGTTTCGGTCAATTTAATTTTGTATGTCATTTTAATGTGGAATTTAATAATTAAATTAAATTAAATTTCGTATTTCCAGAATTAATTCAAGATTAATTCACCTTGAAAGCAAATTATTATGATATCAAAAATTAAACAATTTAATTTAATATACATGTCACTTTCTAGTCATACTAGATATGCCATTTGCTCAATTTAAATTAATTCAAAATTAATTTAAATTGAGCGAATGGCATATCTAGTATCAAAAATTTTCAAACTTTCCAGAACTTCAAATCATCATTCTAAATATCTTTAGATCAGCTCAAGTCCACCAAAATTATTAAGACAAACGAACTAACACATAAGATGCTCAAAATGACCCATTTACTGTGTAGAATTAATTTGGAAATTTAAATTCGAGCAAATTGATTTTAGCATGCATCTAATATCAAAATAACATATTTTTAATCATATAAAAATATTTGAAGGAGCTGGAAATAAAATATTCACATACAAAAAAAAAATCAAATAAAACAGTCTTGCTAGGTACCAAAAACAACCCCGTTTCGGTGTTTGTTTGAAAACTTAATTAAAAATTTTTTAATTAATTATTGGACACTTCCAAAGACTTAAACACATTCTCAAAATGTCTAAATAATTTTTCCATAATCAAATTACAAGAAAAATATGAACAGCTCCAATAATTAAGCCAAACAACATCACATATTCATCAACTATGATATTTTCAATAATTTTGTAATAAATTCAAAATTAATTATTTGAATCAAATTCAAACCATTTTTCAATTAATATAATCATTCTCAATCATCTCATGATCAGATCATATAAAAAAAATATATAAAACAAATTTTACAAATTAATTTCAATTTTAGAAATCAAAAGATCCAGAATCATTAAAATCATGCAATCCAATTACACCTTAAATTAAAATTAATTTTAATGGACACAAGGAGGCTCTGATACCCATGACGAGTTTTGAACATGTATCAAATACATATTATACAGCGGAAAATAAAATTTTTCAAAAACCAAATCAAATGATTCTACTTGTGCCAATTAAAACTAATTTAACAAAACAAAATTTAGAAATTATACCTTTATAATTTCTTGATTTTTCTTCAACTTCTCACCTTGTTAGGTTATAGCAAACCACAACAATCCAATCTAGAATTGTCTCTAACAATATCCATGTGAAGAAGAAAGAATGAAACAACTTGGGAGATGGCTTGATCACACCTCAAAATGGTAGCAATGATGTGTTTTCCTTTGAGAGAAAAATTAAACTCTTTAATTTTTTTGTTGTCTCCAAAACTTTTTCTTCTCTCAAAAATTTTTTCTTGTCAATTTTCTGTCTTTTGGGGTCTTTTAAATCCAAAAGACCAAAAATTAAGAGAAGAGAAAATGAGGGGTTATGAGAGTTATGGCCATTAAGGCCTAATTAAGCAAGATTTGTGAGCTGCTGCACACCAGTGCACGCAGCAGGCCCAGCTGGCTTGCTTGGCAGGCCAATCGGCCAACCAATCCCCGAGCGATTTTTTTTTCCTAAAATCTTATTACGAATCGACTCAAAATAGTTCTCTCATATTTTTAGATTCCATCCAAAGCCATTTTACTCAATCTTCATATCTCCAAAGCGTGTGAATCATTAGGTTTCCGGTTATGTTGGCCACTTAAATTATCAAATAATTTAAGCAAGTCATGAGCAATATCTAGCAATACATAATGACCCCCAATTTACGGAAAAGTCAGTGGTTTGACTACGAACCTTTCCATAAACAATTTTTATGCAATTTTTCCTTTTACCATTCTATGCCCCACTCGGTTTAGAGTATGAACAATGTGTCAACTTCTGCTAGACTGACTACATTACACCTAGCCAAAGTGATGTTGGATCTTGTCCTTGAAACTCATTACTCTATTACACATGTTACTGAAGACCATCTTTATGACATTTCCACTCTGGCTAGAGCTTCCCGAGAAATGATCCCAACAAGAGGCCGTGGGTATACTCTCCCTCTATCAGGAGCTATGAATCCTCTGTTGGCTACCCAATTACCTTTGAATACCTCAAGATGTACCCAATCACCATCCTATGAGCAACCTCTGTGAGGTAATAAGGAATAGAGTCAAAGTACAGAATCAGTATCCAAGATATCCTTAAGTACCTCAAGCCTAAGGATACTAGCACCATTGCTATGATGAGACTATCATCGACATTTGAATAGAATATCCATATGATTGTCTCATAGAAGGTCATCCAATGTACTTGGCTACTCTTAGCAAGCATCCACATGTTAACTCTAAACATCTCATGCTTACAGATTATAAGATCTACTACTTGATCCAATCAAGGAATATAACATGAGCTAGTCTATCTAAATTAATAATGTTATGTCTCATTAATCCTATGACTAGGGATAATTTAGATACTAATATAATTACGTATGACAAGAATTTTATTATCATGATCTCATCATGATTTCCTTCATGCTATATTATGTATCAAGGACTTCATTAATTGATTTAAGATCACTATCAATTCATATAACAAATGAATATCAAATTAATGAAAATGCCTTTTATCAATTAAATAAATATGTACAATAAGTGCTAAAGGTGATTGCCTTTAGAGCACTTCTCTGACATGTGATAAGTTGGGCTTGACGAGGTGGTGGTGGAGGCATTTCTTGGGCGCTTGATCCTTCTCCTCCCATGGAGAGCCTAGCACATTTCCTTGTAGCCTCTTGGGTTGATTTTTGTGCTCCATGCCTTCTAAAGTCATAGAAAAAGTGTCTACCTCTTTGAAGGGACTTGCAATTGCCATGCAATAGAGGAGATATTGGATGTGCAAGAAGCTCTCATATTGAGTACGAGATGAAGTGAAAAGAACACAATTTTCATCCGTCATGAGATGAAGGTATCTTACAAAATATGTTATTTGTGCATGAAGAGAGATGGTACCTTTAGTAGTGGTTTCCATGGATTGAAATTTATCAAGAAGAAGATGGGCCATTTCAGTAGGCCGATGATGAATCATGGCATAAAGGTAGAGAAGGTCTTCATGAGTGACTTTCTTGTTACTTTCATTTCTTGCATTGATAGTGAAAGTGATGATGCGGTGGAGGATGAAGTGAGAAAGTGTCTTGATGTGTTTGGCATTGGATTTTTTGTCAAGACGAGTTTTAAGGGAGATGATTTTCTATATATCAAGGGGAAAGAGATGCATGGCTTTAGTATTGAGAAGTCCTACCTTTTTGAACCCAAAAATATCTGTAAGTTGATGCTTTGTCATCTTTTGTTGTTGGCCAAAGAGATGAAATTGAAGACCATAATAGCCGATAGGGTGCTTGGGGTCTTTGATAACTTGAAGAGTGGAGAGAAATTCGGTGGTGAGTTCATCATGTCCATCTTCAAGAGGCATCACGAAAGTTGTCCACCACATTTCTTTAAGAGTGCCAATAACTTCATCTTTAACACCCAACTTTTCGAGATCAACCAAGTTGATGGTGCAGTTGGAGATGAATTTCTTGGCAGTGATGTTTGCGAAACGCTTTTTCTCCTTTGAAAAAGCATTGAAAATGTCATTATAGGAGGTGAAGTTGGAGGAGGAAGAGGCCACTCCTTTGCCTTTGGAGGCTCTTGATTTTGAAGTGCCAGATTTGGGTGCCATTGGAGAGGATGAGTAGAGAGAGTTTGATGATATTGAGTTTAGAGAAAAAATATTTGAGAGAGAGAGAGAGAGTTTGGATGCAAAAGTGATGAAAAGAATCAGGATACTGGGGTATTTATTGAGTTTGAAGAGGCATATTACTGTTTGAGGGGTTTTAATGGGAGTTTTGGTAGATGGGATTTGATTGGTGGTAGTTACAAAAGGCTGCCATTAAGGCAATCCCAAGTGGGACTAGTGGGTTTCCGATCAAGAACCTTCCAATGGTCAAAAATATTTGAATGGTTGAGCACAGTCCCGAGGGGGACATATGCCTTCCCGAGTGTGCACATTTAAAGAAGTGCAACGGTTGGATTATTTTCAAATGTCCCGATTAGGAAATTGGGGATCCCAAGTAGGACATGAGGAATTGCAACTGTTAATCCCAAGACCAAGAAGTCACGAGCAGGAGGGATGATGTCTTGAGTGGGATAACGTTCCCGAGCAGGAGTAACAAGTACTCAGAAGATTTAAAGGAAATAAAGGAAATATGACTAGAGTACCCTAGTGTGGCATATCATAGACTATGATCATGAATGATTTTTGATAATTTGAGTCTCTTAACCCATTAAATTGAACTTCAATAGACTTAAAATATCAACTTATGTATGTAAAAGTTCATGAATCAAACAAGAAGCATAACATTCACACTAATCAATTAAGAAGGATATAATTCACATAAACATGTTTATACATAGAAAAGCATTATTTAAAGTTTTTTTTTTAAATAATGTGCTCCTATCAAGCATAACAAGCCCTTTTTTATAAAGCAAAACCTTTCATCATTTAGGGGTTTGGTAAAAATATCTCCCAATTGGTTGTGTGTTAATAAAATCTAACACCACTCCATTTTGGACATGATCTCTTGAAAAATGATATCTTATATCAATATGTTTACTCCTAGAATGTTGAATGGGATTCTTTAAGAGATTTATTGCACTAGTGTTATCACATTTGATGGGAATGTGATCAATCACTTGGCCATAATCCTTGAGTTATTATTTCATCCAAAGAACTTGAGTGCAACAACAACCAGCAACCATATATTCTGCTTCAGCGATAGATAAGGCAACCAAAACTTGTTTCTTGCTATGCCAAGAAACTAAATATTCATCTATAAAGTGACAAGTTCTGGATGTGTTTTTTCTATCCAAAAGACTATAGGCGTAGTCACTATCCAAAAAACCAATGATATGAAATGAAGTATTCTTAGGATACCATAGGCCTAAATGTATGGTGCCATGAAGATATTTCAAACTTATTTTTACTGCATTCAAATGCGATTCTTTAGGACATGATTGAAATCTAGCACACAAGCATACACTATACATAATGTTGGGACTAGAGGCAGTTAAATAAAGAAGTGAGCCAATTATACCTCTATAACACTTTTCATCAATAGCATTACGCTTTTCATTTTTGTCTAATTTTGTTGATGTACCTATTGGAGTCTTAGCATTATTGCATTCATCTATCCCAAACATTTTTATCAATTCCTTAGAATACTTGGATTGGTTGAAGAAGATGTCATCTTTGCTTTGCTTAATTTAGAGTCCAAGGAAGAATTTGAGCTCACCCATCATGCTCATTTCAAATTCCCTAGTCATACACTTAGCAAATTTTTTGCAAAGATACTCATGAGTAGACCTAAAGATAATGTCGTCAATATAAATTTGAACAATGAGAGTGTCATGCTTATGTTTTTTAATAAAAAAGAGTTGTATCAACATGCACTTTTGAAAATCCATTATCTATAAGAATGCACTAAGTCTTTCATACCAAGCTCTTGGGGCTTACTTTAATCCATGTAAAGCCTTAGGGAGTTTATAAATATGGTTTGGAAAAGCATGATTTTCAAAATCGGGAGGTTGCTCAACATAGACTTTCTCCGATATAAAACCATTTAAAAAGGCACTCTTTACATCCATTTGAAAAAGCTTGAAATTCATATGGCATGCATATGCTTAATAAAATATGAATTGCTTCTAATCTTGCTATGGGGGCAAAGGTTTCATCAAAATCAATGCATTCCTCTTAGTTATACCCTTTGGCAACCAATGTAGCCTAGTTTCTTGTAATGTTACAATCCTCATCTAGTTTGTTCCTATAGCCCCACTTGATGGGTTTTGAGCATGTATCACATACATATTACGCAGCAGAAATTAAAATTTTTCAAAACCCGAATCAAAGGATTATGCATGTGTCAATTAAAACTAATTTAACCAATGAAAATTCAGAATTTATACCTTTATAATTTCTTGATTTTTCTCCAACTTCTCACCTTGTTGGGTTGTAGCAAACGACAACAATCCAATCATGGATTGTCTCTAACAATATCCATGTGAAGATGAGAGGATGAAATCACTAGAGAGATGGCTTGAACATACGTCAAAGTGCTAATAATGGTGAATGTTCATACGAGAAGAAAATTAAACTCTTTAATTTTCTTATTGTCTCCAAAAATTTTTCTTCTCCAAAACATTTTTCCTTGTCTATTTTCTGTCTTTTGGGATCTTTTAAATCCAAAAGAAAATCAAAAAAATATATTTAAATTGAAGAGAGGAGAAAATGGGATGTTATGAATAGTGAATTTGCTTTAATGGCCATTTAGGCCATTTTAAAGTCATATGCGGGCAGCTGTGCGCGCCCAGGCCCAGCTAGCCTGCTAAGCCAGCGGACCTGCGTGGGCCCGCACGGGCCCGTCAACCCCCCCGAGCGATTTTTTCCAGCAATCTTATAACGAACTGATTCAAAATAATTTTTTCATATTTTGGATCTTATCCTAAGCCATTTTGCTCATTCTTTACATCTCCAAAGTGTGCGACCCATTAGGTTCCCGGTTATGTTGGCCACTTAAATTATCAAATAATTTAAGCAAATCATGAGCGGTTTCTAGCAACACATCATGATACCCAATTGATCGGAAAGTTAGTGGTTTGACTACAAACCTTTCCATAGACAACAATATGTGCAATTCGTCCTTTCACCATCCTATACCCCACTCGGTTCAGAGCATGGACTATGTTTCAGCTCCCGCTAGACTGACTACGTTACATCTAGCCCAAGTGATGTTAGATCTTGTCCTTGGGGCTCATTACTCTATTAGACATGTCATTGAAGACCATCTTCATGACAGTTCCACTCTGGCCAGAGATTCCCGAGTAATGATCTCGACAAGAGGCCGTGGGTATACCCTCCCTCTATCGGGAGTGGTGAATCCTCTGTTGGCTACCCAATTACCTTCGAATACCTCAAGCTGCACCCAATCACCATCCTATGAGCGACCTCTATGAGGTAACAAGGAATGGAGTCAAAGCACAGAATCAGTATCCAAGATATCCT
>CATIWF010014255.1:0-11455 GCA_949630135.1 Balakata baccata | reverse complement strand
TAGTATATGCATATCCAATTAATTCAGACTTTGAGTCTTATGGATAAAATAAACTCATATCTGATGCACCACGTAAATAATGAAATACTTGTTTCGCGTCATTCCAATGTCTTCGAGTAGGTGATGAACTGTATCTTACTAGTAAACTCATAGAAAATACTATATCGGGTCTTGTACAATTAGCAAGATACATTAATGCTCCAATAACATTGTTCGAGTAGGTGATGAACTGTATCTTACTAGTAAACTTGTAGAAAATGATATATTGGGTCTTGTACAATTAGCAAAATACATTAATGCTCCAATAGCACCGAGATATGATACTTCTAGACCAAATATTTCTTTACTTTCTTCTTGAGGATAAAAATAGTCTTTTTTCACATCTAAGTGTCTAATAATTATGGGAGAACTCATTGGATGAGATTTATCTATATTAAAATGTTTTAGTATCTTTTCAATATAAGTTAACTAATGAATAAAAATCCCTCCAAATAAATGTTCGATCTGCAAGCTAAGACAAAATTTTATTTGTCCCAATCTTTCATTTCAAACTTATTTATTAAATAAGTTATTATTTCTAGCAACTCTTCAGGCGTCCCAATGATATTTAAATAATCAACATAAACCGTAATAATAACAAAACCATAATTTGTTTTCTTAATAAAAATACATGAACAAATTGGATTGTTAGTATATCATTTCTCTAAAAGATATTCACTAAAATGGTTATACCACATTCGTCCATATTGTTTTAATCATACAAGAATCTTTATAGCCTAATTGGATACATTTCTTGAGGTTTTGAGCTATATGCTTCAGACAGTTTTAGTTTTTCAGGGAGTTTCATATAAATTTCATTATCAAGTAATTCATATAAATAAACTGTAAGGACATCCATAAGTCGCATATAGAATCCTTCTAAACTTGTCAGGCTAATTAAAAATTTAAATGTAATTGCATCCACAACTGGAGAATAAGTTTCTTCATAATCAATGTCAGATCTTTGTGAGAACCTTGTGCTATAAGTTTTTCTTTGTATCTCACAATTTCATTTTTCTCGTTGCGTTTTCGCATAAAAATACATTAATAGCTCACCAGCTTGATATTTTTAGGTGTAAAAACAATGGGTCCAAATAGTTGGCATTTTCTAATGAGTTTAATTATATATGAATTGCGTCTTTCCATTTAGTCCGATCATTTCTTTGTTGACATTCATTAATGGACTTAGATTCAATGTCCTCACTTTCCTTTACAATATCAATTACTACTGTATATGCAAATATATTATCAACAACAGTTTCACTTTGGTTCCATCTCTTTTCTGAAGTGATATAGTTGATTGAAATCTCATTATTTTCATAAATTTTAGGTACCTGAACCACTTCAGGGTTTACCTGCTCATCTATGTCATCTGTAATAGGCTCTTCAAAAGCATTAATAATTTTTGAATTATCACTTTGTTTATTTCATTCCCTTTTCTTTTTTGAATTTTTATCCTTAGAACCAAGTGGCATACCATGTTTTTAGCGTGTTATGGACTTATTTGCTATAATATTAACATATTGTCCTACTAGGACATCAATTCTAATTGGAATATTTTCAATTGGTATATGATATTTAATAACTCTTTTTGAATCGCAAAATGCATCTGACAATTGGTTTTCTATACTTTATAAATGAATGATCTTTTGAACTTCTAATTTACATTATTTTGTATAAGGATCAAGATAATTTAATGACGACTCATTCTAAATAATTTGTTTCTCTAATTGCTTGTTCTCTCCCCCCAATTTAGGAAACATAGTCTCATTAAAATGATAATCATTAAATCTCGCAGTAAAAACATTCACAATTAATGGTTCAAAATATTTGATTATAAAAGGGGATTTATATCCAATATATATTCTCAATCTCCTCTAAGGTTCTATTTTTGTGTGATGTGGGGGGTCAATTGAGACATAAACAGCATATCCAAAAATTCTCAAATGGGAAATATTTGGCTCTTGGCCAAAAATCAACTGTAGTGGTAAAAATTGATAATAATTAGTTGGCCTAATGCATATAAGAGTTGTTGCATGTAAAATTGTATGTCCTCAAATAATAATTGGGAGATTTGTTTTTATAAGTAATGATCTATCTATTAATTTGAGACGTTTAATAAAAGATTGTACTAGACCATTTTGAGTATGAACACGAGTTATAAGATGTTCAACGGTTATTCCAATTGACATGGAATAATCATTAAAGATCTTAGATGTAAATTCACCAGTATTATCAAGACGAATTGTATTAATAACATATTCTGAAAATTGTGCT
The DNA here is from genome assembly GCA_949630135.1 of Balakata baccata. Taxonomy (NCBI): domain Eukaryota; kingdom Viridiplantae; phylum Streptophyta; class Magnoliopsida; order Malpighiales; family Euphorbiaceae; genus Balakata; species Balakata baccata. The sequence goes on along the minus strand of CATIWF010014255.1, from coordinate 9,139 downwards.
CTTAATCGAATTAATTGAGTAAGTAATCTAGCAAACCCTAGATTTCGAGTTGATAATAAACATACATATAATCATCTTGTTGATACATCTATTAACACCATAAAATATTTAAATGGTCCACATCGTGGATGAATTGATCCACAAATATCACCTTGTATACGTTCCAGAAATTTAGGTGATTCATTTTGAATTTTGCTTGATAGAGGCCTAATAATTAATTTTCTTTGAGAGTAAATCGAATATAAAAATTCATTAGATTGAAGGATTTTCCGGTTCTTCAATGGATGAGGATATGAGCTCTCAATAATTTGCGTATAATTGTTGATTCACAATGGCTTAAACGATTATGTCATATAAAAAATGTATTTGGGTTAGTAATTTTCTAGTTTACAATCAAATTTGTTTCAATTGTACACATATGTGTGTAATATAAGCCAAAGTAGAAAGTATATAATTTCTCAAATACACATTTCTTACTTATTACAAGGGTTGTAATACGAAGATATTCAATATTTTTCACATTTTTAATCTCAATATGATATCCATTTCAGCGAATATCTTTAAAACTCAATAAATTTTGTGAGATTTTGGAGAGAATAATGCATTTTTAATAAAGAAATATGTACCTCTAGGTAGTAATATATTTATTTTTCAGGAGCCTTCAATTATTCTTTTACTACCAGATATTGTATTAACATAAGTTTCTCTCTTTGTTAGGAGAGAAAAATATTTATTCTCCTTTAATATTGTGTGCGTAGTTGCACAATCTGCAAGACATAAATCTGCATTATTTGTTTTTAATCCTACTAATGATTGAGTAAGATACATAATATCTTCATAAAAAAATATTTATAACAAACAAAATAATAGTTCAATTAAAATCAATCCAAAAATACTCAAATTTCTAACACTTTCAACTAGTGTTTAAATAAAAGGAAAAAAACATAAATTAAACTAAAAAGCTAAAGGAAATACATAATTTTATACATTTACATTGTCATTTTTTATATAATTTCCAAAACTCATATTATTCATAAATATTTTGGCATCTAATATCTACAACAAATAATTTTTGTCCTTGATATTGAGTGCCATAAATTTGAGTTTTGTCAAATTTGATATTGCCTATATAAAATAAATAGTATGTTAATTAGTATATGTCTTTTAGAGACTTTATAGAAAATATATTTAGTTCTTCAGGAACATAAAATATTAGTTGAAATACTGAGTTTCAGGATACTTAATTTTTCAAAAACTTAGGATTATATTCTTCAGGAATGTATACTTTATTTATTTAATTAGTTCTTCAATAACTAAAACTAAAATTAGTTCTTTCAGGAACTATAATTTGTATACACCAATAGTTCTTTATAAACTATAATTTGTAATACAAGTTTTTCAACAATTGTATATAACAATAGTTTTTTAGGAATTAGAATAAATATTAATTAACAAGTGGTTTAATAAGAGTAATTAAAACATCATGCAGTTTAATAATCAAATAATCCAGTATATCTTCAGCCTTTATTTTCTCTTTTCATTATCTAAAATTAACATCCCAAGATAATAAAAATCCAAAAGACAATAGAACCCATAGATTCAAAAAAAATATGAATAAAATCAGTATTAAAAGATAGCATAATGGAGCCAAAAAAAAAACGAGTAATATATGATATTCCATCTTTACCAGTATTTTATAGCAAATATATTAATTACACCAACATCTAATTGGTAAGTTATAAAAACAATTAATTTTCAAATAACAAAGAACCAAAAATGTGCATAAGCATGCATCTCTCTTATAAAAAAAAATGTCCCTGCCACTGCAAAAAAAAAAAAAAAAAACAAAAGGAAATCATGTCCATGCTGATTGGTACCTTGCTGGGAATTTTGATTATTAATCTTTTAAGCATGTCCATGCAGAAAAAAGAAATAATGCCTTTATATTATCTTTGGGTTGATACGTAAACCAATAAAAAAATCATGTTTTTACCTTGCTATATTCCCAGCGAAAGCCAGAAAGGGGATATTGTTATATCTTACAATGGATTTTGAATTACCTTGTGAATAAATACTTTAATTTTAGGAGGCTTGAGTTTTGAATTTTGTTTCTTTAAATAATTGCACTAATAATGTGTTATAAAATAAAGAATAATAAATGAAAAAAAAAGAGAATATGAGAGAGTAGATAGAAGAAGAAGATGAACCAGTAAGTTTTTATTGATTATAACACATATTTATAAGTGTAGAAATGTTACAGAGATATAATTCTATTTGCATAAAAAATCTATCTATAAATCTAACGTTATCCAACAATTTCAATATTATTATAACAATTTGTTGATCATGTGTTATTTGGTTAAATAATATTTAAAGTTTAAAAGAGATTCTATTTACATATCCTATAGGGAATGTGTTTCTTAACCCTAATCTCGTATTTAATGGAGATATATAAGCAATTTAATTATTTGCAGAAAATATAAAGAATTGTCTACTGCTCCCAAAATGAAAACACCTCTTGTGTAATCATAAACAGTGAAAATGTAGACTCTATAAGAGACTCTTGTAGTTTTTTCCATCACCTAATGTGTTCTGGCCGCTGAAGATCTAGTGCCTACCATATTCAAGGATCGCAAATCAAAATTTTATCGTTATCCTTCCAAATTTATATTTATTTGTATTTTTATAACAAAAAATTAATTGATTTAAAAAAAATGCATGTCAATTTATCAATTGAGATAACTATTTTGAATCGCTTGTAATATATATTTCAATATGTTGTTCTAGAGCTTAAAACCATAAAACAATCATACTCCTAAAAAAATAAAAATAAAAAAGTGCAAAGTGTAAAATACCTATTTTAATTTTTTTAAAATAAGATATTTTTGGCGCTTTTTTTTTCTCTGGAGTTGTGGCTATTTCTATTATGATTCTGGAGAAGTCCATTACTGCTCTTAAAATTTTTGTTTGTTTCCATCGAAAATGATAATAGCCAGAAGAATAAATATTATTTTTTTCTAATAAAATATGTATATTTGGTTAATTTGTATAAAGTTGTCACTTCTGATTTTTTTTTTATACAATTAAAGACTTAAAACCTCATTAATGAAAAATATACCTACTATCAAGCTATATATGCGGATGCTTTACTTCTGACATTTTAAAAACTTTAATAGTCAAAACAACAATTAAAAACTTAAAGTAATAAAAAAAATAATTGAGATATTAATTAGAAAAAAAGTTTAACTTTAAATGAAAATGATTTTTGTGATAATTTTACATTGACTTAGGGAGCACTAAAAAATATTCATAAATTTCACAACTATGTAAACCTTTTAAGTTCACATGCATCCCGGCCACTGCAAAATGCCATTTGTTTTAAATTTTCTTTATTACAATGAGATTTCTGATTTCTCCTAAATTAGTTTCATTAATTTAATATTGAAAAAATTTACTGTGGTTTAATATAATACACTAGTATTTTCTTAGCTTTGAAAAATATACGATTTGCCCTTTTTATTTTATTTCCATTAAACTATATTGTCATTCTTTTAGTAAGAAATAATATTCTATTTTACTCAGGAGGATACTAGTATAATATGATAAATTTTAGGGGATATTAGTAAAATAAATTAAATTTGCAAGAAGGTATTAGTATTATATATCAAATTTTTAGGGGATAAATAATATAATTTTCAAATATTATGAGATACTAGTATATGATATCAAATTACATAAGACAAATTATATATTTTTTAAAATTTATAGAATATTAATGTATTATATCAAATCATATTTTTAATAGTAATTTTTCCTTAATGCAGTTGTGAAACCGCCTCCCCATGGATGACTGTTGCTTAATACTGATGGTTGTTTTAAAAGGGGTTCTGATGTGGCGGGAGGTGGCGGTGCTATAAACAGTGGCGAATACAAAAAAAATTTTAATGGGTGGTAATTTTATAAATAAAAGAATATAAATAAAATTTATCATAATCTACAAAATTCTAAATTATAATTTATTGAGATAAGTGAAAAATTTAAAAAAAATCATTTTCGATAAATTTTTATATTTTTAAAATGATTTATAATATTATTATCATTATCATTTAAAAATAAAAAAGGAAAAAAAATATAGCCCATAATTAGTTTTGTTACGGGAACATCCAAAGAAAGGAAGAAAAATAAGAAAATAAAATAAACATGGCCACATTCTTGTCTAATTAGAAGTAATCAACATCGGGATTGGTTAAAAAGAATAAGATATCACAAAAGGAAGGAATTATATATATATATATATATATATATATATATATATATCAATTAAAAGCATAAGTAATTAGATTTAATAGATTAAAGAAAATAATCATATGGAGTTGAAAGCTACTTGAAAGAACGTATTTAGGTAAAAATTTTGAGAACGGTGAAAATTTTTACTTAATTGAGGTATTACCTAATCAGAGAAAGAGAAAATCAAACTAATTGAGGTATTATATTAGGGTTAAATTACTTTAAAATTTGATTGTTATCATTTTATAAATAAGAGTAAGTTAATGGTTTAAAAATATATTTATTTTAACCAATTTGATTAGTTTATATTTAATCCATATAATTTTGGGATCAATTTTTTGGTTGAACCAGTTAAATTAACTAGATTAGATCAAATTTAGTAATTAAAATTTTTTTTCAAAAAAAATTAAAAAAAGCAGGTCAAAACCGACCGATTCTCGATTTTTTAGGTTGAAGTAGTCGGGTCATTGGTTTTTCCATCGGGTTGTTTCTCCTCGATTTTAGAGATAAAAACGGTCCGGCCTAAGGGTTAGTTCCCGATTTTTCCGTTAAACTGGCCGGGCTGATCCAGTTTTTACAATCATGTCTGTGAGTATGAGATGCTCAGAGTTAGTATGTGGATGCTTGCTAAGGATAGTCAAATATATTGAATGTCCTGCTATGAGATAATTATATGAATTATCTATTCAAATGTTAATGATAGTCTCATTATAGTAATAATGCAAGTATTCTTAGATTTGAGATACTCAATGATATCTTGGATACTGATTCTGTGCTTTGACTTCATGTCTTATTGCCTCACAGAGGTCACTCATGGAGTGATAATTGGGTACAACTTGAGATACTCGAAGATAATTAGGTAGCCAACAAAAGATTTACCGCTCTTGATAGGAGTGTATACCCATGGCTTATTGTCTGGATCATTACTCGAAAATCTCTATCCAAAGTAGAAACGTCATGAAGATGGTTTTCAGTAATATGTCTAATAGAGTAATGAGTTTTAAGTACAAGATCTAACATTATTTGGGTTAAGTGTGACGTAGTCAGTCTACCAGGAGTTGACATATTGTCCATGTTATGAACTAAGTGGGATATATATTGGTGAAAGGACAAATTGCACGAATTATTGTCTATGTAAAAGTTTGTAGTCAAACCACTAACTTTCCAATTAATTGGAAGTCATGATGTGTTGCTAGATACTGCTCATGATTTGCTTGAATTAATTGTTAATTTGGGTAGATGATGATAATAATAATAATAATAATAATAATAATAATAATAATAATTTTATCGATCATATTAATTTTAATTAATTTTAATTATCATATAATTAAATTATATTTAATTTAAATACTAATGATTGTTAATTATATTTTATTCTTATATTCTATATAATAGTAAATTATGTAATACTATGCACATAAATTTTAAAAACTTAACTCGTTAGATATATAATTAAAATAAATTAAATATATCAGTAAAAATCATTATTATTATATTTTGAATGATAATATGCGATTGTTATTATTTTTTTTACCTTATTTGCCTAATATTTTTTAATTAAATTATGTAGTTACTTAGTCCAAATATAATTGAACTTCTAATTAATTAATTAATAATATTATCTACTAATAAATTAAATTATTAAATAATAAAATTAATCCAATTAATATTCTTTAATACTAATAAATATTTTCTATTTTCATTTTCCGTTGGAATTTGGGATTCGTCCATGTATGTGGCAATATATTTTACAAATTAAAAATTAAAATTTAACAACTAAAGTTCAATAAATCAAAGATTAATTAATTTATTTAATCTTGTACAATATGATAGGGGGAACATATATCAAGCATCATATTTTACGCAATTTATATTTTTTATATATAAAATATAGTTATTTAATACTAATAAAATTAGATTTCTAATTAATAAATTATTAATATTATTCACTAATAAATTAAAAAATTAAATGACAAAATTAACTAATACAATCAAATTAATTTTTTTGATAAATTTGTTTGTCTTTCCCCCTACTCCTACTTTTATATATAGTAAAATTATGCTTGAGATGGATTCTCTTCTAATTATGTCCAGACTTAATTCTAATGCAGGGTCAGGCAGTCATTTTTCCAATCTTATCTATAATTGCCAGAAGCTGCTAAGAAGTACGAAAAGATTAGGAGGTTTAAGTAAGGCATATTTATCTTCGTGTTGTAGATTATCCAGCTAATGAAGCTCTCAAATATCACTGTGGTATTAATTTGCATATTAGAGCAACCTCCTAGTGGAGCGAGTCTTCTTCTTCAGAATGATCAAGCTGGTATCACTTGGGAGAGACAAGTTCGGGCTCAGCTGAATTAGTGGTGTTCTTATGGGGTTTGTTACCCTTCCATTGTAATATATATATATTAGAATTTTTTTCTATGATGCAACTCTTGTATCAACACAATTGCATAATTATCCACTATACTAGGTGAAAAATGACCTGTTGAATAGGTTGGATACATGTTAAAATAACATGTGCAAAATATGTGACTTTCTTAAAATAACGTGTGCAATTTATGTGACCACTTAATTAAAAATAAAATCCTATATTTTTCTTGCCTCTAACTAGTTAATCCTAAAATTTTTATCTACAACACCATCACTTCTTCCTTCATCTTCACTGCTGGCTTCATAAAATAAAGTGTAATATAATCAACTTACGCCCTCTCAGTATTCGTTTATTTAGTCGCTACAATCTTTTATCAATTCCTTGAAAACCAAAGGATCCACCTGAAACTCATTGGCATAGCCACACAATCATATGCGTTGTCGGAGACTATTGAATTGCCTCTGCTTTAGTTGAAGGTAAGAGTAGGAAAATGGTCGGCGGCCAAGATATTCGGCGCAATTCTTTTCAGGGTGAACTCGAGCACTTAGTATATGTTGATGCTGGTTATGATGTCGTTTAATGGAGGAGTGTTTATAGCCTATTGTTTTAGGACTAGCTATTGAGTATTTTTTATTTAGAAGCGATGATGAAGATTTGAAGGTTGTCGATAGCCCTTGTGCCTGTGCTTAGATAAAATACAAACAAAGAAGATTTGTATCTATGTGAATTTTATTATTATTGGATTTTTTTGCTTTTATTTTTTTTAGAAATTTGGAATCTTTTATGTGAATAGATTTGTAGTTTTCACTTTTCAAATTAGAATAAACTTATTCAAAAAGTTTGGATCTTTTTTCTTTTTATTGTTTTGAGAATTAAAGCAGATAAAATAATCGATCAAAGAGACAACTGGGTATGATTCTATTTCTATATGTATGCAAATATTGTCTTCATCTGAAATTGAGATTTTAAATATCATTCGGTCACCACAAAACTCCCATTTCGAGCCAATTAACTAATTGTTTGGTTAGATTGTCTTCATCTGAAATTGGGTTATATTTCAAGTTTGCATATATGAATTGATCTAGAAAAGATTAGGGAAGAGGAGTGTTGGGCGTTTAAATTTTTTTCTTTCACATTTGTTTGGTTAGAGAGAAAATAAAGGAAAAATAGAGAAAAAAATTATTTGGATATGCAAACGAGAAAATAGAAAGAGAAATAATTTGAGATTCTATTAGGATTACCTCATTAAAAAAGAATAAGATTGATAAGAGAACATGTTAAACAAGTTATAGGTAAAATAATAATAAAAATATTTACCAATTCGGCGGGTAACAAGTTACTTCTATCAACCGTTGAGATTAAAAGTAGCTGATCTGATAGTTCAAAATTATAGTTGTATTGATACAATAATTGCATCACATAACGACTCATAATTTAGTAAATATTTATTCTCCTGCCACATTATATCATTCCATGATCACTAAGAAACAATAATGGAACCGATATCTTAAATTAGAAGCCTAAAAATAGGTTTTCAATATCATTTAAGATGATCAAATCTTTAAAAATAACATTAAATTTATATACTATTACAAAGTTAAAGAGTGCAATTATCAATTTTCAAGTAATTGTAGTTTTGTCACTGCTAAAAAGAGGCATATATATTTAATATAGTTTTTTTTCATTAGGAGGCACGATAAATCATTGATTACACAATATGAGGTCCCTAATACACATAAAAAAATATGTTAAATTCCCATTAATATTATTGGATGATAATAAAGAGACTTGAATCCGAGGCATTTTACAATTTTCACCGTGTGAAAATGGCAATTAAGACACCCTTTGATTGACATATATATTATACATAGTTGGAATATTACTGGTCAAAATAGTAGCACTTATCTCATTCTAATAGTTGTTTTTGAATTTATAGTTGATACATAAACGACTAAAGGTATAAATTAGCTCATGAACTATATTCTATAGAGTGAGTTACTTCCTTAACTTTAACTTAGTGCAATTAAGATCTTAAACTTTCAAATTGGAACAATTAGACTCCTGACCTATTAGGCTTTTAAACCAAAACCGTTGAGCTAACTCAGTTTGTTGAGGGATGACTCACTTCATAGATATGAAGGGTTTTGATCATGTATCACATATATATAATGCAGCGGAAAATAAAAATTTTCAAAACCCGAATCAAAAAATTATACATGTGCCAATTAAAACTAATTTAACTAAAGAAAATTCAGAATTTATACATTTATAATTTCTTGATTTTCCTTCAACTTCTCACCTTATTGGATTGTAGCAAACCACAACAATCCAATCTTGGATTGTCTCTAACAATATCCACGCGAAGATGAGAGGATGAAACCACTAGGGAGATGGCTTGAACATACCTCAAAGTGCTAGCAATGATGTATGTTCATATGAGAAGAAAATTAAACTCTTTAATTTTCTTGTTGTCTC